>CM035167.1:85357743-85624211 GCA_020205615.1 Panax quinquefolius | reverse complement strand
AACTATAATAAATGTGGAGGACGACAATGAAGTAATCTAGTTAGATGGTGGAGATGAACCACATGAATTAGATCTTGAGTCAATACGTATGTCGATGACATTGATAATCGAGGAGGAAGAGTTATTGATCAATCAAGTAGATGATGGTTATGAATCTGCAACACGATACAAGATGATTCTGAATCGATACGATTGACACTTGAACAAATGAAATGTATGTTTAGCATTATATGTTTTTTATATCATTGTCATGTTTATGTACTAAACTATTTAAATGCAATTTTGTTTATTATCATTTTATATTCATATATATACATGTTTATATCAATTGCTATGTTTATGTACTAAACTATTTAAATGCAACTTTTGTATATTGTCATTTTATATTCATATATATACATGTTTATATCATTGTCATGTTTATGTACTAAACTATTTAAATGCAACTTTTGTTTATTGTCATTTTATATTCATATATATGCCTGTAATATATCACTGTCATGTTTATTGTCATATATACATGTAATCAAAAATGACTCATAATAACATCTTGAAATTTGTAATATACCGATGGCTTCTGAAGCAGCGCAGAAAAAGCGCGGCTTGTGTAGGGGACCTAATCATGTGCCCAAGGCCCCTACTAATCCGGATGATCGGATTCTTATTCAGATTTGCCCTCCTCCGAATAACACGTACGTCCCACATATATCATTTATATATAAGCATTTAAGATTTCATTTATACAAGATATATAAAACTTAGATGTAAATTGCTTTAATATATCTACTTATCGTTGATGTAAATTGATGTTAATATGCTAATTGATGTTAATTATAAAATTCATTTATAATGTATGTTTGTTAAAACTAAAATTCATGTATAATTGTATATTGGTAATGTTTTGATTGATATTATATTGGTAATGTATAAGGGTCTGAATTTTTTATTGCTTTAATTTGCATTCAATCGTTATTGTTTGTGTCTTGGGTGCCTAGAAATGTCCATATATGCATGCCGTCGTGCATGTGGCTAGTCTATATTGTAGGGGAGACTCTGGCAAATTTTTTTTAAGTATTATAAGTATAAGTTTAAAAAATGTTCATAAGTATTATAACTTGGACGTAAATTGCTTTAATATATCTACTTATTGTTGATGTAAATTATTGTATATTATAGTGATTTTTCAGATAATAAGATCGTCAAGTGCATATTACAGCTATGTTAACAGAATTTGCCTACACCTGTGATTACGTGGGCGATCACACCTATCTCCCACAAGGATGCTATTTGTGCTGAATTTCAGGTATGTTTTTTTTTAAATTATGACAGATAATATAAAATTCAAAGGATAATTGTTTAGTAATGTTATTATTGTTGTTTTATTTGCATAAACGGTATAGATGGGAGGACGCACAGGCTTCAGTGATACAGACATTATTCTGGCAGAAGTACGCGGTCCGCACCAAAGACAATTTGAACAAAGAAAGAAAAAAAGCCCTTCACAATGCCGAGATCGACCATCCAGGCCAGGGAGAGGATTACATGCATGAGCATAGTCCTTGGTGGTGCACCCAGTCCATATGGGCTGAGATGTGTGCCCAATGGAGAGCTAAGAGTTGGGTGAAAAGACGAAAGATTGCCGCCACCAACAGATCCTCGGGTGTACCCGATGGTGAAAAGGCTAAAGGGACATACAAGGCTTAATAAATATTTCACGATTAAGATATATCTCGCCAGTGCGTATTTACAAGTTTTAATATGTTTACAATCATGAATTGTATAAATTTTATCACATTTTTACTTAGTAATATTTTGCTATTTTTTGTATAGGAGTCTCAGTCTCAAGGTCAGCCTATCCATTGGCTGGATGTGTACATGGCCACCCGTGATGGTCTGCTTGATGCTATCCAGATAGCGGTAATAAATTTTAACAACTTGATCTTGTTTATCAATGCTTACAGAATTAATTTATTTTTAACTATTTAATTGTTAACAGGATGACAAGATACTTATAAGCGCGCGTTTATTGAATGAGCGCTATCCTGAAGGCACTCCACGTCCGCCTATTGATCAAGAGTTGTGGGAGAGGGCATCTGTTGTGAAGAAGAACTACATTAAAGGTCAAGGACAACGACGACGCCCATCCTTTAGTAGCTCAGGCTGCTCTTCTACCTAGTCTACACAGTCATCAAGCCATCCAGCTGTTCATACTCCGGCTGACTGTGTGAGAGCTATATGTCGAGATCGAGATCTTCTGAAGATACTGGGCGAGCATCTGGGGGCTCTGGATCCTGAGGAGTAAGCTGAAGCAGTAGCGACAACAACATCATCACAACATGGGGATGGCGACGAGGTATAAAATCAATTTGTTATACATATATTATCATAATATACCAATATTTACATAGTTAGTATATATTTGTAACTTGTTTTATTATTTTGGTAATTACAGGGTGATCAAGGAGGCGATGATGCTTGACGTACCTGCTTTAGATCAGTTTTGTAGTTATAGTATAAGCTTGTACTTGTATATTCATTTTTTGGATGCCTGTATATTACTTAAACAAGTTTTGAAATGTTATTATTGTGTATGTTCATAACTTGTATATTCAGTTATGTTACTTAAACTAGTTTTGAAACTAGTTTGGTGTATGTGTTGGTGGACGATGGATGTTTATATTGTTGTGTATGCTGTTTATCTTGTTGTGTATGTCTGTTGGGATAAAGTAGGTACAAAACAGGTATAAGTTTTTGGGAATTCTGCAAAACAACAAAGATCTGGGTTTTATTTTTTTCATATCAGCGACCGCATGCGGTCGCTGATAGTTATTAGCGACGGCTTAACAATTGAGGGTACCAGTGACCGCAGCGTCGTCACCGATAGTGGTCATTGCACATGGACCACGTCGACTTTGGCCTCGACCATGCTAACTTTCGGCTTTAATCGGATTTGTCATTTCGAATGCTTATATCGGTCGCAAAAAGTGGTCGTTGATGTGCATCCTAGCGACCAGATTTTATCGACGACGATTATCGGCCGATCAGATATCGATGATGTCTATCTCACGACATCGTGAATTCCATTACCGATAGTCGATACCGATAGACCTTTTTCTTGTAGTGTTTGTCAAATTCTTAGGGTTTAACCCTTAGGGTTTGACCCTAAGGTTTAGCATATAACATTTGTAAGATTTAGCAATTAGGGTTTCAAAAATGTAAAATTTTAGTTTTTAAAATTTGTAATTAGTGTTTTCTTAATTAGATTAGGGTTCTAATTATACATGAACATTAGGGTATTATTTACTAATTATAATTGTCCTTGCTAATTTAGTAATTAGGGCTTATAATTTTGGTAAATAGGGTTACCAAATCACAATTAGGGTTTATAATTAGGGTTCTATACCTTAGGGTTTTAAATTACTAATTAAGTTTTCCCTAGTTAACAATTATAATTCTAACACTTGCTAATTAATAACATTAACACATTTAGACACAATCTTGAACTCTAATTTGGATCTCAAATTAGGGTTTAACACAGTAAAACTAGGGTTTTCAAATATTATACCATAATTGACCGATCATTGTCAGTACGTACAGACAGTACATATTTATAGCACTGAAAAATCAAAATATAATTAATAGTATATTATTATTCTCATTCCTTGATCAAAATCCAAAATTAGGGTTTGGATTCCATATCTGATTTATCTGCCATATATAACCTCATTAATTAAGTTCAAATAATTAACTTAATTAATCTAGCATAAATTCTTATAATAAAATAATTATTATAATAATTCTAAAAATCATTTTATATATTATTTAAATAATATATAATTATATTTTCATGGAAAATAATTAATAAAAACATTTCTACTATAAAATTAATTATTAATAGAATATAATTTATAATGATCAATAATTCTAAAATTAAATCATTTGCAATTATTCATGTAATAAATATATTTTTATTTATCACATAAATACATATACACATTATCTTGGCACATATTCCCCATATTTATTTTATAAAATAAAATATAAAAAAAATTATACGCAAAATTTCTGATTTTTTTGTATAGAAAATATCGGGTTGTTACATTCACCCTCCCTTATAAAGATTCCGTCCCCGGAATCACCGTTTTAAAACCTATACATACGAGGGTACATAGCATACACAATCATTGCAAATAGATCTCGATCATAAATGATTGTACTGATCTTTAACTATTCACATAAAACATATCTATCTGATTAAACAAAAATTTGAAATCCATATCATTGCGTAACTCTCGACACAAGCAGTCCGAAGAAGGTCTTATATACCTCGTTCGGATGCTCGGATTGAAGTTCTGCAAGTTCGAAGCGACATTACAAAGGCACGAATGCACGTGATTTTGAGATGATGGGACCCATGAAACCACCAGCCACCCCGGCAACAAGATAGCATCTCTGGGTCAGCCGCAGTACACTGGATAGCCATTTTGAAAAAGAAAAAAGGCGAGGAAGCCTTGTCCAATTTGCTTTTTACATACCCATATTGAGTGCTTGCTCTTTTTAAACACCTGTTAGCTCACATATAGCTATACATTTACCAGCGGGAGCTGAGTGTATATAGAGTCATAAAAGTCTACATTGGCAGCCCATTGTAAGCTTTCTTACACTCTATAAAGACTTTATCTTCATCTTTGCAAACACGATTCTACACACTGAGAGTCGTGTTGTGTGCGTGATGCTTGCATTTCTTGATCGTGGTTTTCATTTCATTCTCAGATATATATACTTATATATGTATATATTTATATATGGACTAACATTATCGAGTTATGCCTCGATTGAGCCTGAAGACTTATGTCCGGAGCATTTACTTGCTTTTGTATATATATATATATATATATATATATATATATATATATATATATATATATATATATATACATTGTTATCGGACATATCCGATGAGCCTTGATTTTACATCCTGAGCGCTTTATTGCTTTTATATATATATATATATATATATATATATATATATATATTGTTATATTACATATCCGATGAGCCCGGTTTTATATCCTATATGCGTATCGCTTATATATATATATATATATATATATATATATATATATATATATATATATATATATATATATATATATACATGTCAGCACTGAGTTTACTTCGAGGTCTTTTATCGCTTTGATTGATCGTGATTTATCGCTTTATTTACTTTTTAGATTCCCCATGGAGGTGCTTCGTGGTGGTTGATCATGTTTATATATATATATATATATATATATATATATATATATAACTGTTTATAAGCCGACGGGTTAGATTTGCCTAAATCTGGCTATTTCTCACTTTAACCGGTTTATGGTGACTAAACTGGAACCGTTGAAGCTGGAATGCTTAGATTTACTCAAATTTAATTCGTTTTCTAGCTTTTGCTGTGGGCTAGATTTGTCTTAATATAGCTATTTCTCACTTTAACCGGTTCATGGTGACTAAACTGGAACCGTTCAAGCTAAAATAGTTTAGATTTATTTAAATCTAGTTTCTTGTTTTAGCTTTTGTATATATTGTTTTATCATGTGAGCCTAGGAATCATGTGATCCCAGATTCAGTTCCTGAATCTTGATTTGGTTCCCACGATGGACATTTTCAGTTGCAGCCAGCTTGTAAATGATTCACGGTGTCTAAATTTCCTTAGATGGCTCTCATGTCCACAAGGAGTTCGGCACTGCATAAGGCCTTAATTACTATTGAGCATAAGGGATTGAAAAACCTGTTTTACAAAACATCACTGCCATATCTCGTTAAAATTGAACTTTTATACAAAAGTCAAACCCTTTGTATATAGGAGCAAACGAGGCATAGCACTACTTCCAAACAATTTCACCCAGACCTACACACACTCACATTCAGATAAAAGTTTAAATTAAAAAGTGGCGGTAACCGTGTCATCACGGAAGTCGGGGGGTGCCTAACACCTTCCCTCCGCTTAATCAAGCCCCCGAACCCTAATGAATTTCGGGCATACCGGGCTAATTACCAAATATGTCTGTAAGTTATGACGGTTTGCGGATGAATTTTTTTATAAACCTTTTCGAAATGACAGATAATAGTCTATATGACTCCTTAGCACTATTTGAAAATTTTTACTCTTGTGAGGAATTCATTGGGTAGCATGTGATGTTGTTTATGCAAGGTATGAGGTGTAACTTGAATTTCGGGGACAAAATTCTTAGAAGAAGGGGTGAATGTGACAACCCGAGAATTTAGACAATTTAATAAAATCTTAAAAGATTGAATAGAGGTTAAATAATACACCTAGACAGAAAATAAGTGTATGGATTTGACATTTTTGGGAATGAATTTTGTGAATTTAAAAACTTTTGGTGAAGGTTTACAGTGTTAAGAGTATCTGTGTATATGGTTATATATGTGTACAATATGTCGTTAAGTGTCAACGGTTGACCAGATAAATTATATCAGTCACAAACCCTAATAATATATTAAGAACCTCGACGTTCAGTTAGAAAACCAAATCGATATGATAGAAACCCTAACACTAGTTCTGGAAACCCTAGTTTCAGTTTCGGGAATCCAAAACCCTAATTCGGAATATTAAAACCCTAATTTGGGAGCTTAAAGGCCTAAGTGTTTTTAATTACAATTTAATTAGGGGAAAAACCTAACAAACTAGTTAGGAAACTCTAATTGCTAAATTAAAACGTACGGGTTGTAATAACCCGGGATTTCGAATAATCCAAATTTTACGAATATTTTTTTTTAATATTAATATTGACTATTAATATTGTACTGTGTATCTGTGATACGAGTCTCGAGAAGTGGTCAATTTGTGTATTGACTGATAAATAAGAGTAGAGTTGTGCATAACATCTTTAGAAACCCTAACCCTAATTCTGGATAGGGATTTGATAGAAAATATAATTAAAATAATTATATTGATGGGTACGTGTTTGTACCAAAATGCCCTTTTCACATTTTTTAGTAAGTAACTTGTAAAATTGGCCAAAACCTTTAGTTGTTCACCAAACCTTGACTTTCTTTGTGACTAATTTATCAGCAATTCAGCCTCCTTTTGACACATATGCCAGCAAATTCATTGCATCTAATTTTTATAAGTGTTAAAGAGAGAGAAAGGTTACCAAAATTGCTCATTTGTTGTCCAAGCTCTCAACATCTCTCTCACACTAAACCTCCACATTTCTTAAGTTTTTCAGTCACATTATAGCCCTCTAAAACATCTAGATTAGATTGGTAGAGCAAAGATCAAAGCTTGAACTAGAAAGGTATAAACCCCAAACTCACTTTTGATCTTGTATGCTAAGATAGAATACTTGTTTATGTGTTTATATTTATGTTAGAAGTTGTTTAATGATGATCTATGATGATCCATCATGGATCCATAGCATCAAAGTGCCTTAAAATGGTGTTTTTCAAAAACTGTTCTTGAGCTTAAAATATGGTCTGACAACCGAATGTCAGTGGCCACAGATCCTTCCTCGTTTATGATTTTTTTTGTTTTAAAGTTTTAATTCATACTCTGACATTAGGTCTGTGATCTGGAAGTGGAATCTAAGCTATTCGATTTCCAGATTTCAAGATATAATCGGTCAAAGTCGGTTGACCGACCATGACCGAGTAAAATTTGGGTAACCCAGAAAGTATAAATCAACGTCAGACAACGTTTTCTAACTACTTGATCTGTCAGATGGTTGAAGGTTTGATGTTGTTTTTCTAACTAGATTGTAGCCTGTAACGTGGACTATAGATCCTGGCCATTAGATCCCTTAAAACATCAAATGATCGGATGTAGTGGATGGTCAAAGTAGACCATCTGTTATGATTGTCTGTTTTCTGGAAATTCCAGAAAACATATGAACTGAGTTTCTGACATAGTTTGATTGAATAATACATGGTGATCCTGTTATTGTTAGACTAAAATAATGTTATGTATATGTTCCTTGACATAAGGACTACAGATTTAAACCATGAAATCATAGGAATCATGACTGGAACCTAACTTAAAATGATTTAGAAAGTGACCAGTCGAACTACCTGGGTTTCTGGAAAACCTAGAAATGTTATGACAGTGAATTTAAGGGCTTAGATCTTCATGGTGTTGTGTGATATGACCTATATTGTTGGTGTTCATTGTAGTGTGACATAAACACTACAAGATCTGACTTTTAGATTCGACAGAACTTGCAAGAACCGAGATTAAAGTGTGGTCAAACTAAGGACCTTAAACACTAGTCTAACAGTGTTCTTAAGGCTCAAGAACACCTAAGACGACAGAAAGCGTCGCTAAAGGGCTATAACGACGGTTTAATTATTTCTAATTTTTGATTTTTTCGGAAAATACTTAAAAATAGAAAATAAATTATAAAAAATACCAAAAATAGTTTTAAAAATTATTTTACATTATGAAAAATAGCTTTTGACAAATTGAGATATTTTTCATTAATATTTATAATTATTTGAATATTAATGATTTTTAATTTATTTAATTAGTGTATTAAATAAATTAGAGAAAAATAATTTTAATATTATAAAATCATTTTAAATAAGAATAATGTATTTAAAAATATTTTGAGTTATAAAATATAACTTTTAATAATTTTAGAGAACTATCATTAATAATTTAATATTAATGATATTAGATTTATTTAATTATTATATTAATTAAATGAATTAAAATGATTTTAATATTATAAAAATTATTTTAAAGAAGAATAAAGTGTTTAAAAATATTTTGAATTATAAAATGTAATTTTCAATTTTTTTTGGAGAATTCTCATTAATAATTTAATATTAATAATATTAGATTTATTTAATTAGTATATTAAATAAATGATAGAAAATTTATTTTATTGATTTAAAATCATTTAAAATGAGAAAAGTGATATAAAAATATTTTAATTTATAATTAATGACTTTTAATATTTTGATGATAATTTCATTAATAGTTAAATATTAATGGTGATGGTTTAAAAAATGATTTTAATTATTTTAAAAATCATTTAAGTAAAATATTGATGATTTAAAATATTTGAAGTTATTAATAATAACTTTAATATTTTAACATGTATGTCATTAATATTTTTATATTATTAAATATTAATGATGATAAGATTATTTGATAATTAAATCATTTAAAAATGATTCCAGTGTTCACTCTAGTATCATTCACTCGGGTATTCGGGACACTTTTCGGGCCGGGGTACTATTCACGAGGTACTATTCCTGAAGTACTATTCACGGGTTACTATTCACCCGAATATTATTCATTCAGGTATTTGGGGTACTTTTCATGCCGGGGTACTATTCACGAGGTACTATTCCTGAAGTATTATTCATAGGGTACTATTCACGGGGTACTATTCACCTGAAAAATATATTTCTTTGTTGTCCAAATTATTTTTGATACATGAATATTATTCATGAAATTTACTCTACAAAGCAGTATCATGTTGAAAATTTGGACGTTATTGATTTCTGGAGAAATTAAATTATAAATCTTTAAAATTTATCCTTGAACTTGTTTTATTGAATTATTATATCATTGTCATCATCCTCATGCTTATATTGTGATAAAAGTCATCTTTGGCTGTAGTGCATAGATGGACTGTTGGTTATTGGTTTTACAGTTGTATGTCTTTGGCCTGTAATGCAAAGATGATCTGTTGTTGAATATCTTTGGTCAGTAGTGCAAAGATGATCTGTTGTTTTATAGCTTTGGCCCGTAGTGCAAAGATGGACAGGTGTATGACATGATCATGACCACTGGTGATACTAACGAATATCCTTGGTCGTAGTGCAGGGATAATTCGATGATGTGATTGGCAGGATCATGACCATTATTTAACAGTTGAATGTCTTTGGCCGTAGTGCACTGACAGACAATTGATTGGTATGATCGTGAAACATGGATCTCTATCTGATACAATGGACACAGGTACACCATGTCTTGAAACAATTTCCTTCACGTATAGTTTTGCCAACCTATTTAGGTTAAATCTAATCTTGATTGGAAAAAAGTGTGTCGACTTCGTTAATCGATCGACAATCACCCAAATGGCATCGTAACCTTGCTGGGTCGTTAGAAGACCTACCACAAAATCTATTGTGATATGCTCCCATTTCCATTCTGGTATCTCCAACGATTGTAATAATCCACTTGGCCTTTGATGTTCAGCTTTAACTTTCTGACATGTTAAGCATTTTGCCACGCACTCAGCCACATCCTTTTTCATATTCGGCAACCAAAAATGATGTCTAATATCCTGGTACATCTTTGTACTCCCAGGGTGAATTGAATATCTTGAGTTATGAGCTATATTCAAAATTTCCTCTTTAATCTTTGGTACTGGCGGGACCCAAATTCTCCCTTTGAATCGAATTAACCCTTCTGAATCAATTTTGAATTTGTTTTCCTCACCTTCAGATACTCTCTGTTTTATCTTTTCGCAGTCTTCATCCTGAAGTTGTGCATTCTTCACCTTATCTACCAATGTTGAACCGTTTCCCATCTTGAACAACTTTTCATCTGATTCCGTCGGATATTTAATTTCCAACTCCATCTTAGCCATTTCCGACACTAGCTTCTCTTGAGCAGTAAACAATAATAACTTCTCCCGTCACTTCTTACTTAAAACATCAGCAACAACATTCGCCTTTCTGGGATGATAGAAAATCTCGCAGTCATAGTCTTTGATCAGCTCCAACCATCTTCTTTGTCTCATATTCAAATCTTTTTGTGTAAAGATATACTTTAGACTTTTATGATCAGTATATATCTCACACCTCTCTCCATAAAGATAATGTCTCCAAATTTTTAGGGCAAACACCACCGCCGCACAGACAAGATATTCCAATAGAATAATAAAGAATGGAACCAGGTCATGCATAATCCGCACAGACAGGATATTCCAACAGAATAATAAAGAATGGAATAATAGAAGAATTTCACCATGTATGCGGTACTTCGCATAGATAGGTTATTCCATCATAATAATAAATAATGGAATAACAGAAGAATTTCACCATGTATGCGGTACTTCGCATAGACAGGTTATTCCAACATAATAATAAAGAAAGGAATAACAACCCTTATGAGTATTGAAAGAAAATAACTCTCTTCATGAATACGAAAGAATAATACCCCTTATCTTAGAAAGAAGAGTATACCGACTGGTAGGGCGAGGATATTCATGAAGAAAACTTATACTATTTTCTACGCTCAAAGCTTCTTAAAACTCTAAAAAAATATTCTCAAGATTATAGAAGAAGAATTCTCTCAATTTCTTGTGTGTTTTCAATTCTAACTAAGCATCCTATTTATAGAAGAATGGAAAGGATACAATGCAACAAAATATAATATATTCTATTTAAAATATATATATATATATATATATATATATATATAAATATATATATGCCAAGGCAGGGAGAAACCTTAACATATTTTTTAACTTGTTGAATGACGTAAGTATGAATGTCGGTCCATGGGGAGGATTACTTTGTAAGCACTGAAAAGAGAGGCTTACAAATCTTCCCGAGGTCCTTATAAAACTTGCCAATATAATTGAAGCGAGCCAAGAAACCTCTCGTAATCCCGACGAGGAGGCAAAATCGACTGTTACTAATCGAAGAGTCGGATCTGAATAACCTACTCATCTTATTTGTTTCAAAATAAAATCTTGCTCGTGGTCCATACATGCATACCCGCTTACCCAAAGTAGACTCATACCTATGTTCTATAACCCAACACTTTGCACACCACGGAGACTTACAAAGGTTAAACATGAACTAGGTGGACTACAAGTAAGTAAGGTGACTTCAGAACTTTGATGAAGAAGATGATTTTGAAAAAGTAAAGAGAAGTTTGATTAAAAGATCTACTAATTCAGCTACCAACAAAAAAAAATGGCTTTGATACCATGAGAGGGCGGAAGGAGACTATTTAAGAATGAGATGAGAAGAACAAGTGCGCATACAAACACAATTACTAAAAACCAAGAAGAACATAGTTATGAAAACATTAATCAAGTTTTACACAATTAGAACATACCTAGAGTATCCCCTAAAGATATTTATCAGTCAACCTTTTCTGATAAGTTCAAAACTGACTATAATGTCAAAATAGTTGAAAGAGTTTATGCAATTAACAAAGAATACGAAAATTGTAGTCTTTTATCTCTAGAAGTTATTAAAAAACACAGAAAGAAGGGTAATAATTTTATTCACATAGGTCTTGTTCAAGTTGCAGTCAAACCTCTCAATGTAAAAAAATTAATTAATTCATCTATCTACCTACGCCTTGTAGAGATGCTAGATTTTTGAATTATTATCCCAAAGATTATTGGTGCCATGGAAGCAAGTTTGCATAATGGACCTATCCATTTCAATTGCTTTCCGATTTCACCTTGAGTCTTAGTGATCAAAACTTATTCAAAGCCTTATCATTAAATATTAAAACTGATGGAGAGATTACTCAAATGATTGAAGGATCTCAACCCATTGCTTTGATTTACAGAATTTACAATAAAACAATGAAATCAAACTTAAATGTTCATGCTCTTAATAAAAGTCCAAAAGATCAAACAGTTTTAATTCAAAGTTCAACTAGTGATGCTAATATCCAGATCCCAAGAACAATTCTTTGGAAGGATATTACTTAACCTAATCAATGGACTTTACCCAATGAATTGCCACAGCAGCCCATAGTTAACAATTTGTTAAATATTGATAACATTCAACAGTTTTCTGACGGAACTGTTAAAATTAGTTTTGAACGTACTAGAACCCCAGTTATCATTGAAGACATTTCCAGTTCTTCAGCTCCTTCAAATATCCACACTAGAAGAGATACTGAAGTCCTTAGTTATCCTTCGGTTAGAGATATCAAACTTAAAGGTATCCTTAATCAAGGACAAGTATTGATACCGTTGAAGATGAAGATTCTTCTTCTCCGGCATCCTCAGTATACTAATGTTTAATGAAGTTACTAATGTTTCCAGTTACTCTAATTCTTAATTAAGGCGTCTTGCAGATGCTATTCATTTGAGACTTGATCAGTTACATGAAGAGTCCGACAAGGCTTCTTCTCAGTCCAAAAATTCTAGTCAAGAGCTTGGAGACGAAGGTAATTGTGATCCTTACGGTACAATTGGTCTTCAAGATGCTCAAGATCCATTTTCATTCTTGTAGTAATCAATCAAAGTGTGATGTGACATCACACTTCTCTCAAGGCAACCTCGGTCCACCAAAACTTAGTCGGCCAAAGACTGCTTCTTCACCTCGATCACCACCTTTTAGTCACCAAAGACTGCTCCCTGCAAATTTAGTCGATAGCATCTTCTGCTCAACAACAATCATTCAAACATCTGGCCCCATGGCCGAATTAGTCCAGCAATTATTCAAGCATCTGGCCCCATGGCCGCATTAGTCAAAAGAAGACGTCTGCTTTTCCACCGAAAGCAGATTCTTTTACTTTTACCTGTACCTTTACTTTAGTAAAATGTTTTTACCTGTACTTTTTCTTTAGTAAAATGTTTCTTACTTTTACTTTACCCCATTTATTGTAATAGTAACATTGTAATAGTTTATTTTCCTTGTTCTATAAAAGGAATTCGAATTCATTTGGTTAAGGCAGACTTAGAAAGACTCAGAGTTCCTTCTCTGATAAATCTTTAGCCTCAACCGCTGATTTAAGCCTACTCAACCCCCTTCATCTAATGTTCTTATTCTAGTAAACTTGTAAGTTAAAACCATCTGTAATCTTTGTTTCTTTGTATCATAAATAAAATTTATTTTAGTAATTGAGTTTGTATGCGCACTTGTTCTTCTCATCTCATTCTTAAATAGATGATTCAGAGCCATTTTTTTTTGTTGGTAGCTGAATTAGTAGATCCTTTAATCAAACTTCTCTTTACTTTTTCAAAATCATCTTCTTCATCAAAGTTCTGAAGTCACCTTACTTACCTGTAGTCCACCTAGTTCATGTTTAACCTTTGTAAGTCTCCAGTGTGTGAGCAGTGTCGGGTTATAGAACATAGGTATGAGTCTACTTTGGGTAAACGGGGTATGCATGTATGGACCTTGAGCAAGATTTTATTTTGAAACAGTCAAGATGAGTAGGTTATTCAGATCCAGCTCTTCAGTTAGTAACAGGTCGACTTTGCCTCCTGTCCCGGACATAGTTAACCAAGAAGAACATAGTTATGAAAACATTAATCAAGTTTTACACAATTGGAACATACCTAGAGTATCCCCTAAAGAAATTTATCAGTCAACCTTTTCCGATAAGTTCAAAACTCACTATAATTTCAAAATAGTTGAAAGAGTTTATGCAATTAACAAAGAATACAAAAATTGTAGTCTTTTATCGCCAGAAGTTACTAAAAAACACAGAAAGAAGGGTTAAAATTTTATTCACATAGGTCTTGTTCAAGTTGCGGTCAAACCTCTCAATGTAAAAGGAATTAATTCATCTATCTACCTGCCTTTAGAGATGCTAGATTTTGAATTATTATCCCAATTATTGGTGCCATGGAAGCAAGTTTGCATAATGGACCTATCCATTTCAATTGCTTTCCTGATTTCACCTTGAGTCTTAGTGATCAAAACTTATTCAAAGCCTTATCATTAAATATTAAAACCGATGGAGAGATTACTCAAATGATTGAAGGATCTCAACCCATTGCTTTGATTTACGAATTTACTATAAAACAATGAAATCAAACTTAAATGTTCATGCTCTTAATAAAAAGTCCAAAAGATCAAAACAGCTTTTAATTCAAAGTTCAACTAGTGATGCTAATATCCGCATCCCAAGAACAATTCTTTGGAAGGATATTACTTTACCTAATCAATGGACTTTACCCAATGAATTGCCACAATGACCCATAGTTAACAATTTGTTAAATATTGAAAACATTCAACAGCTTTTCTCATTTTGCTATTAAAATTAGTTTTGAACGCATTAGAACCCCAGCTTATCATTGAAGACATTTCCGCCTCTTGACTCCTTCAATTATGCACACTAGAAGAGATACTTCAAGTCCTTAGTAATCCTTCTGCTAGAGATATCAAACTTAAAGGTATCCTTAATCAAGGACAAGTTAGTCATCCTTGCTATACTCAGAATGATACCGTTGAAGATGAAGATTCTTCTTCTCCGCATCCTCGTGATATCCTACACGATTCGATTTTAATACCCCAATTAATAATCAATTAAGAGTCATTAAAAAGAATTTCGTTTTAGATTGGGATAACTTAGTAAAGGATTTTAATTCAAAATTTAACAAAGAAAAGAGACATCTATTCAGATCTACTCACCCCATAGAAAAGGAAAGAGACAAGATAGTTAATAGATGGAAAAGATTTATTAAAAATGAAGAAATTAACATCACGTTCTACGACTGGTATGTTCAGTCTAATCACTCAGTCTAAAAATGATGATGATAACGAAATGTGTATTGGCTTTAAGTTAGCTAAACAAGCCAGAAAAGATAAAAATAAAGCTAAATACGAGTTAGGAACATTTTGTGAACAGTATGGATTACCGCCAGTTGCTCCCTCTAGAAGAAAGCACAGGCATAAAAATAAACATATTGAGTCACACTAAAGTCATAAGCGTCGTAAGAAGAGATATAATCATGATAAAAAGAATAATAATCAAGATACTTATTACAATAAACCCAAGTCATCTAAGAAAAAATCATATAAAAATCAAAGAAATATGATAAAAGTAAAATTGTTCATCACAATTGTGGGCGTAAAGGACATTATAAAGTGAATGTAGAGTTAAACAAAAATTAACTCAATTAAATATTTCAAATTAGAAGATACGTAATGCTTATTAGAATTAATGAGAATTCAAAATAATAGTGGTAGTGATGAAGAAGCTTCTGACATTCCAGAATCTTCTAATAATAATACATCTAACGATGAATCTGATAGTGAAAATGAAGTCACTATATGTACAGAAAATTGCAATAAGAACTGTTGTAAAAGAATCAATGTAATTACGAAAGAAGAAGAAGAAAGTTCTTTATTAGTTAATCTAATTAGTAAAATTACGCACTCAATTAAAAACTCATTATTTGAAGTAATTAAAAGATTTGTTAACCAAAGATAAAAAGTCATCGATAAAGTTCTTAGAGCCAAAGAAAACCAATTTTCGGTCTCAACAAAACTCTTGAAAGATTTAAATCTCCTAGAAAAGAAATTACCCTCCCTAATTAAATCAAGAAGTTAATAAACTTAAGAAAGAAATTTCTAACTTAAAATTAGATATTTCTAACTTAAGAAAAGAGATTGATGATAAGAAATCGGATCTTCAAGTTCATGATTCCTCTTCTAGTGATGAAGGTCACGATGAACCGTAATCATCGGGTCTTAAAGATTCGACCTCTTTATTCAAGGTCTCTCCTTAAAAGAATTAAAGATATTACTATTCAAAATGGTATATCTCTATTAATTTAGTTATCGATAAAACGTTCTCTCGTCGTGACTCCCCGCCTTTAGTTGATCATCAAAAGTGCGATTTGAACTGTATTCAAGAAGGTATTATCCCCACAAGATATTATAAGAAAACTAGTGAAAACTAAATTCAAATTAACTAAGTCGATGGAAATAAAATATAAATTACCTAATGTAGATATTTGTCAAGACAAGATGTGTTTTAAGACCTCATTTGTCTTAGTTCGTAATCTTACTTGACAAAATCATTTTAGGATTACCGCTTATTTATTTATTATACCCATTTACCACTAGTAATAAAGGTTTAAGTTATGAACACTTAGGAAAAAGATTAAATTTAAATTCCTAATCAAACTAAAAGAAAGAGATTTAAAATTTATTCAAGAAGAATCAATTTCTAAATCATCAATCATAAACTACAAAGTTACTCATTTAAATTTCCTTAAAGAAGAAGTTAAGTATCAGCAAGTTGAAGAACAACTTAAGAGTAACAGAGTCCAACAAAAAATAAAAGAATTAAAAGATTATTTACTAAAAAAATTATGTTCTGATTCTCCCAATGCTTTTGGCATATGAAAAGAAGCACACAAATTAGGTTACCCTATGCTAAGGAATTTAAAGAACATTTAATTCCCACTAAAGCTAGACCTATTCAAATGAGTCATGAACAAATGGAGTTATGTAAAAAAGAAATTAATGATCTTCTTAGTAAAGGTTTAATTAGACACAGCAAGTCACCATGGTCTTGCCTAGCTTTCAATGTTAATAACGAAGCTGAGAAAGAAAGAGGTGTCCCTCGGTTAGTCATTAATTACAAACCATTAAACAAAGTACTAGAATGGATAAGGTACCCTTTGCCCAATAAGGATGATCTCCTTGGTAGGTTAAGTGTCTCCACAATAATTAGTAAATTTGACCTTAAGTCAAGATTCTGGCAAGTTGCTATTCATCTAGATGATAAATACAAATCGTCATTTACCAATTCGCTCGGACACTACTTAATGGAATGTTTAGTCATTTGACTCAAAAATGCACCCAAAGTGAATTTCGTAATATTCTTAATAATATTTTGAATCCTTTCAGTCATTTTATCATTGTGTACATCGACGATATCCTTGTATTCTCCAAGACTATTGAAGAACATATTAAACATTTAAATTCGTTCTTCCGAATAGTTGAAACCAATGGTCTCGTTCTTTCTCCTTCCAAATGTAATCTGTTTCTGGCTAAAGTCAGGTTTCTCAGATTAATCCTCTATCATGGACTCACGCGACCAATTGACAGAGCTATTCAATTCGCCGACCTGTTCCCAAATAAGATTACCGACAAAACTCAGCTACAGAGGTTTCTTGGCTCGCTTAATTATATTGGCAAGTTTTACAAGGACCTTAGGAAGATTTGTAAGCCTCTCTTTCAGCGCTTACAAAGTAATCCTCCCCCATGGACTGACATTCATACTTCTGTCGTTCAACAAGTTAAAAAATATGTTAAGGTTTTTCCCTGCCTCGGCATTTCAAACGATTCAGCTTTCAAAATAGTTGAAACCGATGCCTCTGACATTGGATTCGGTGGCATATTCAAACAAAAATTAACTACTACCTCTGTTGAACAAATTGTTCGTTTCCATTCTGGCGCATGGAATCCTACACAGTTAAAATACAGTACTATTAAAAAGGAAATTTTATCATTAGTTTTATGTATCAAAAAATTTTCGCAGAGATTTATTGAACGAAAATTTCTAGTTAGAATAGATTGTAAGTCGCAAAAAATTTATCCTTGAAAAGGATGTTGAGAATGTCGCCTATAAGCATTCATTCTAGATGGCAAGCAATTTTAAGTATTTTTGATTTCGATATTGAATATATTAAAGGTAGTAATAACTCGCCTCAGATTTTCTCACTCGTGAATTTATTAACACAGTACAATTACAAAGATTATGAGTGTACGAGGAGGTTCATCTTCTCGTATTCATGGCCGCCCACCGGCCCAGCTTAATCAATCAAAAGGAACTGCTTTTCCTCATCCAGCTTATCCAAACCCATTAATAAATTTCAAAGCTTGGTACAAATCCCCAAGCCCTACTCCTCGCCTTCTAATCACCCCAACCCTTCGATATTTTCGCTAGTCAAACCCCTCGCTACTTCAACAAAATCTAGTCATCAAATGTCCGACTATCGTCAAATCTTCGATCAACACTTATTTCATATCGAAGTTACAAATGAAACCTAAAATGACCCAATTCAGCTTAGTCGCCCAAAGATTTTCCTACCGGATGGCATTTTCTTCCTTTAGCTCCTTATAAATCCTTAGTGTATTATAGGGACATTCTTATTGAAACAGATTCAGTCTTTATTAAACTAATTTATGCCAACGATGATAAATCTAAGCTCCTTTATCATTCACTGTATATTAAGCAAGTTCTCAATCTGTCCGATTGGGGTAGTCATCCTTCCGATCTCAAGTCACTTTCTAATCACTCTAGCTCCTTCTGCTATTATGATTATATTGAGGCTTGGCATAAAATTATGCTTCATCAAGATGTAGATCATAGTCATTCGTGGTTTTTTTAGTTTGACCAAAAATTCTAGAGTCAATTTCCCAAATGGTTTATCCTTTGGTGGACAAGGTACGGTTTGTGCCATGATATATTCCCCAAACCTCTCCTTGCCCAGTTAGAACATTTTGTCATTATAGTAATTATCATTCAAAATATGAGGAAATTCCAGTCTTCCTTATATTATGTAGTAAATACAAAATCCCTTGGATTCTAAAATGGCAATATATCGTTTCATCTACCCAAGAAGTCACAATATTTCAGTCTCCGTCGTCCATAAGAATTAGGACCGCTTCAGACTTACCTTTCCCCTATTTCTCAAGGTCTCATTGCTTTTTTTTCATTAAATGGTGGGATAAATTCTTGGGTTGATAGAATAGTTGGCCAAGTTTAGAAAGAATTTCGCTTTCTCCTCTATCGACTCCTCCAGCTAACACCCTTCAAATACTACTACTACCGCCACAGATCCCCAAAGAATCACCAAGAAACAACCGATAAATCAAAAGAAAAATTAGTTGTTTCTCCCGATTCACGATGAAGTTACTAATGTTTCCAAGCCATTTCTAATTCACAATTATGGCGTCTTGCGATGCTATTCATTCGAGACTTGATCGCTATATGAAGAGTTCGACAAAGCTTCTTCTCACCCAAAAATTCTAGTCAAGAGCTTGGCGATTTAAGGTAATTGTGATCCTTACGGTACAATTGGTCTTCAAGATGCTCAAGATCCATTTTCATTCTTGTAGTAATCAATCAAAGTGTGATGTGACATCACAGACTGCCCCCCCAAATTTCGGCCACCACCTTTTAGTCACCAAAGACTCGCCTCCTCGCAGCCTCGGCCACCACTTTTAGTCACCAAAGAATCATCTCGACAAATTTAGTCTTAGTCAAGATCTTCCTTCAAAGAAGAATCATTCAAACATCCGCCCCATGGTCAATTAGTCCAAAGAATTATTCAAGCATCCGCCCCATGGCCGCATTAGTCAAAGAAGACGCCCGCTTTTCCAATCGAAAGCGATTCTTTTACTTTTACCGTACCTTTACTTTAGTAAAATGTTTTTTCCTGTACTTTTACTTTAGTAAAATGTTTCTTACTTTTACTTTACCCCAGTTATTGTAATAGTAACTTTGTAATAGTTCATTTTCCTTGTTCTATAAAAGGAATTCGAATTCATTTGGTTAAGGCAGACTTAGAAAGACTCAGAGTTCCTTCTCTGATAAATCTTTTGCCTCAACCGCTTATTTAAGCCTACTCAACCCCCTTCATCTAATGTTCTTATTCTAGTAAACTTGTAAGTTAAAACCATTTGTAATCTTTGTTTCTTTGTATCATAAATAAAATTTATTTTAGTAATTGTGTTTGTATGCGCACTTGTTCTTCTCATCTCATTCTTAAATAGTCTCCTTCCGCCCTCTCATGGTATCAAAGCAACTCAGTTCTAGATTTTCTCACTCGTAAATTTATTAACACAGGTACAATTACAGCATTATGAGTGTACGAGGAGGTTCATCTTCTCGTGGTCATAGTCATTCCGGCCATTCAGCTTAATAAATCAAAAGGAATTGTTGTTCCTCATCAAGTTACCCAAACCCACAATAAATTTCAAGTGCTTGCATATAAATCCCCAAGCCCTACTCCTCGCCTTCTAGTCACCCCAAACCCTTCGATATTTTCGCTAGTCAAACCCCTCACTATTTCAACAAAATCTAGTCATCAAATGTCCGATTATCATCAAATCTTCGATCAACACTTATTTCATATCGAGTTACAAATGAAACCTAAAAATGACCCAATTCAGTTAGCTGCCCAGTATTTTCCTACTGGATGGCATTTTCTTCCTTTAGCTCCTTATAAATCCTTAGTGTATTATAGGGACATTCTTATTGAAACAGAGTCAGTTTTATTAAACCAATTTATGCCAACGATGATAAATCTAAGCTCCTTTATCATTCATCAGATATTAAGCAAGTTCTCAATTTGTCCGATTGGGGTAGTCATCCTTCCGATCTCAAGTCACTTTCTAATCACACTAGCTCCTTCCTCGCTATTATGATTATAATGAGGCTTGGCATAAAATTATGCTTCATCAAAATGAAGATCATAGTCATTCGTGGTTTTTCAACACCACAAATTCAAGAGTCAATTTCCCAAATGGTTTATCCTTTGGTGGACAAGGTACGGTTTGTGCCATGATATATTCCCCAAAACCTCTCCTCGCCCAGCTTAGAACATTTTTGTCATTATAGTAATTATCATTCAAAATATGAGGAAATTCCATCTTCCTTATATTCTCAGTAGTAATACAAAAAATCCTTGGATTCTAAAATGGCAATATATCGCTTCAAATACCCAAGAAGTCACAGTATTTCAGTCTCCGTCGTCCATAAGAATTAGGACAGCTCAGACTTACCTTTCCCCTATTTCTTGCGTCTCTCGGCGTTTTTTCATTAAATGATGGGATAAATTCGGTGTTAATAGAATAGTTGGCCAAGTTCAGAAAGAATTTCCGCCTTCTCCTCTATTGACTCCTCTAGTTAACACCCCTTCACCACTACTGACCTCTGCCACAGATCCCCAATAAATCACCAAGAAATAAATTGATAAATCAAAAGAAAATCATTTGTTCCTCCCGATTCGATGAAGTTACTAATGTTTCCAAGCATCTAATTCTCAATTAAAGCGCCTCTTGCAGATTCTATTCATTCGAGACTTGATCGCCATACGAAGAGTCCGACAAGGCTTCTTCTCACCCAAAAATTCTAGTCAAGAGCTTGGAGACGAAGGTAATTATGATCCTTACGCATACAATTGGTCTTCAAGATGCTCAAGATCCATTTTCATTCCTCGCAGAATCAATCAAAGTGAGATGTGACATCTCAAGACTCGCCCTAAGACCTTTCAATCACTGACCTTTAGTCACCAAAGACTTTCTCCTCCTGCAAATTCGGTCACCAAATTTTAGTCACCAAAGACTGCTGCTCCAAGAATCTAGTCAAGCAAAGATCTTCTTCGCACAAGAAATCATTCAAACATCTGGCCCCACGTATTTAATTAGTCCAAAGAATTATTCAAGCATCCGCCCCCACGGCCGCATTAGTCAAAGAAGACGCCTGCGCTTTTCCACCGAAAGCGATTCTTTTTACTTTTACTGCACTTTTACTTTAGTAAAATGTTTTACCGTTTACTTTTACTTTAGTAAAATGTTTCTTACTTTTTTCTTTACCCTCTCATGGTATCGAGCCTTTTTTTTTTTGGTAGTCAACCCCTTCATCTAATGTTCTTATTCTTGTAAACTTGTAAGTTAATTAGTAGATCTTTTAATCAAACTTCTTTTTACTTTTTCAAAATCATCTTCTTCATCAAAGTTCAAGTCACCTTTTTTTACCCCGTAGTCCACCTAGTTCATGTTTAACCTTTGTAAGTCTCTGTGGTGTGAGCAAAGTTTCAAGTTATAGTAACATAGGTATGAGTCTACTTTGGGTAAACTGGTATGCATGTATGGACCTTGAGCAAGATTTTATTTTGAAAACAAATAAGATGAGTAGGTTATTCAGATCCAAATTTTTCAGCTTAGTAATGTGTCGACTTCTGCCTCCTCCTTCCTCCTTACATAGTTAACTAAGAAGAACATAGTTATGAAAACATTAATCAAGTTTTACACAATTGAACATACCTAGAGTATCCCCTAAAGATATTTATCAGTCAACCTTTTCCGATAAGTTCAAAATCGAGTATAATGTCAAAACAAATTGAAAGAGTTTATGCAATTAACAAAGAATACAAAAATTGTAGTCTTTTATCGCCGTGGTTATTAAAAACACGTAAAGAAGGGTTACAATTTTATTCACATAGGTCTTGTTCAAGTTGCGGTCAAACCTCTCAATGAAAAAGGAATTAATTCATCTATCTACCTCCGCTTTTTAGATGCTAGATTTTTGAATTATTATCCCAAATATTATGGTGCCATGGAAGCAAGTTTACATAATGGACCTATCCATTTCAATTGCTTTCCGATTTCACCTTGAGTCTTAGTGATCAAAACTTATTCAAAGCCTTATCATTAAATATTAAAACCGATGGAGAGATTACTCAAATGATCAAGGATCTCAACCCATTGCTTTGATTTACGTAATTTACTATAAAACAATGAAATCAAACTTAAATGTTCATGCTCTTAATAAAAGTCCAAAAGATCAAACAGCTTTTAATTCAAAGTTTAACTAGTGATGCTAATATCCGCATCCCAAGAACAATTCTTTGAAGGATATTACTTTACCTAATCAATGGACTTTACCCAATGAATTGCCACAAAGAAAACCCATAGTTAACAATTTGTTAAATATTGAAAACATTCAACAGCTTTTCCGATTTTAACCGTTAAAATTAGTTTTGAACGCATTAGAACCCCAAGTATCATCAAGACATTTCCAGCTTGTTCAAATTTCTTCATTATCCACACTAGAAGAGATATCAAGTCCTTAGTAATCCTTCTGCTAGAGATATCAAACTTAAAGGTATCCTTAATCAAGGACAAGTTAATCATCCTCATATACTCGTAATGATACCGTTAAAGATGAAGATTCTTCTTCTCCTCAGCATCCTCAAGATATCCTACATACTTGATTTTAATGCCCCAATTAATAATCAATTAAGAGTCATTAAAAAGAATTTCGCTTTTAGATCGGGATAACTTAGTAAAGGATTTTAATTCAAAATTTAACAAAGAAAAGAGACATCTATTCGATCTACTCACCCCATAGAAAAGGAAAGAGATAAGATAGTTAATAGATGGAAAAGATTTATTAAAATGAAGAAATTAACATCACGCTCTACGAATCGGTATGATCAAGATCAAAGTAAATGTAATGTTATTAGTAAAACTCAATGGATTAAAGAAGATAGATCTAAAGTATCGCCCGTACCATCCCCTTTAGAGACAGCTTCTAATTCCAAAGAAAAAACACTTCATTATCGCTAGTCCTTCAAGATTCTCGATGGAACTAATGATAATAAAAATTAATTGAATAGCTTAAACTTTAGTAATCAATATCTAGCAACAAGGAAAAAACAATTAGATAGATCAAGAAAAATTTGAAGAAGGAATTATTAAAAACCCGATTCAAAACTTGAACAACCTTTAATTAAATTACTAGTAAAATGATATAATCTAAGTCTCTCCTAATAAAGAAAGTGAATTGATCCAATCTATTGAAAAGTTATTTAAAAACTTAAAATGTAACCAGTCCAAGTGGAACCATTGTTGTTATCGATCATGTTGAAACAGATGATGATGATAACGAAAGTTCTTCGGATCACTCTAATCACTCATCCATTTCAAACCTTAATGAACAGCTAAATAAATTAACTGTCAATAACACAAGTATAACCAGAAATTGGTACTCTAGACCAACTCCTCCGGATCTACAGCTCAAGAGAGAAATCTAGATAAACAGCTTCTCTGTCCTCTAATAAGATTTATGAATGGAATATAGATGGATTTGGTGAACAAGAAATTCTTAATAAACTTAATCATATGTCTATGGTAGCCAACAAATATATACCAAATTCAACTCTTTATCTCAATCGATATAGTTGAATTAATAGCTAGTGGTTTTACTGGCATTCTCAGGTCTTGGTGGGAAAAACATCTCACAGAAGACATTAGATGTTCCATAGTTCATGCTATCCAAAGAGATAATGAAGGCAATCCCATCTTTGATGAAGATGCTGGTATTGGTCTTCCTGATGGAGTTAATACTTTAATATTTACTATAATTAAACATTTTGTTGAACTCCTAGTAATATCACCGAAAAAATCCATGATCAATTATAATCTTACATGTCCCACTCTAAGTGATTTTAGATGGTACAAAGATGTATTTACTTCCAGAGTTATGATGAGAAATGACAGTAACAAACCATTTTGGAAAGAGAAATTTGTTAATGGTTTACCGTCTTTATTTGCTCACAAGGTTAGAGAAGAATTAAGTAAAAATTTAGGATATATAGATTATGATAATTTGACTTATGGTGATATTATTAGTTATATTCAAAAAATCGGATTAAAATGTGTATCGACTTTTAAGTTAGCTAAACAAGCCGTAAAAGATAAAAATAAAGCTAAATACGAGTTAGGAACATTTTGTGAAAAGATGGATTACCGCCAACATGCTCCTCTGTAGAAAAAGCATGCATAAAAATAAACATATTGAGTCACATAAAAGTCATAAGCATCGTAAGAAGAGAGATATAATCATGATAAAAGAATAATAATCAAGATACTTATTACAATAAACCCAAGTCATCTAAGAAAAAATCATATAAAAAATCAAAGAAATATGATAAAAGTAAAATTGTCTGTCACAATTGTGGGCAGAAAGGACATTATAAAAGTGAATGTAGAGCTAAACAAAAATTAACTCAATTAAATATTTCAAATTAAGATACGTAATGCTTATTATAATTAATGAGAATTGAAAATAACAGTGGTAGTGATGAAGAAGCTTCTGACATTCCAGAATCTTCTAGTAATAATACATCTAACGATGAATCTGATAGTGAAAATGAAGTCACTATATGTACAAAAAATTGCAATAAGAACTGTTGTAGAAGAATCAATGTAATTACGAAAGAAGAAGAAGAAAGTTCTTTATTAGTCGATCTATTAGTAAAATTACGCACCTCAATTAAAAACTCAAGATTTGAAGCAATTAAAAGACTTGTTAACCAAAGATAAAAAGTCATCGATAAAGTTCTTAGAGCCAAAGAAAACCAATTTTCGGCCTCAACAAAACTCTTGAAAGATTTAAATCTCCTAGAAAAGAAATTACCTCCCTAAATTAAATCAAGAAGTTAATAAACTTAAGAAAGAAATTTCTAACTTAAAATTAGATATTTCTAACTTAAGAAAAGAGATCGATGATAAGAAATCGATCTTCAAGTTCATGATTCCTCTTCTAGTGATGAAAGTCACGATGAACCGTAATCATCTAAAAGCTAAAGATTCTCGACCTCTTTATTCAAGGTCTCTCCTTTAAAAGAATTAAAGATATTACTATTCAAAATGGTATATCTCTATTAATTTAGTTATCGATAAAACGTTTCTCAGATGTACTCCCCGCCTTTAGTTGATATCAAAAGTGCATTTGAACTCAGATTCAAGAAGGTATTATCCCCACAAGATATTATAAGAAAACTAGTGAAAAACTAAATTCAGCTAACGGAAGTCAGATGGAAATAAAATATAAATTACCTAATGTACATATTTGTCAAGACAAGATGTGTTTTAAGACCTCATTTGTCTTATTTCGCAATCTTACTACGACAAAATCATTTTAGATTACCGCTTATTTATTTATTATACCCATTTACTACTAGTAATAAAGGTTTAAGTTATGTAACACTTAGGAAAAAAGATTACATTTAAATTCCTAATCAAACTAAAAGAAAGAGATTTAAAATTTATTCAAGAAGAATCAATTTCTAAATCATCAATCATAAACCGCAAAGTTACTCATTTAAATTTCCTTAAAGAAGAAGTTAAGTATCGCAAGTTGAAGAACAACTTAAGAGTAACAGAGTCCAAGAAAAATAAAAGAATTAAAAGATTATTTACTAAAAATTTATGTTCTCGATTCTCCCAATGCTTTTTGGCATGTAAAGAAGCACACACAAATAGGTTACCCTATGCTAAGGAATTTAAAGAACATTTAATTCCCACTAAAGCTAGACCTATTCAAATGAGTCATGAAACAAATGGAGTTATGTAAAAAAGAAATTAATGATCTTCTTAGTAAAGGTTTAATTAGACACAAAGAAGTCACCATGGTCTTGCCTAGCTTTTCTATGTTAATAACGGTCGAGAAAGAAAGAGGTATCCCTGCTAGTCATTAATTACAAACCATTAAACAAAGTACTAGATTGGATAAGGTACCTTTTGCCCAATAAGGATGATCTCCTTGGTAGGTTAAGTGTTTCCACAATATTTAGTAAATTTGACCTTAAGTCGATTCCGAAAAGTTGCTATTCATCCGTATGATAAATACAAAATCGCATTTACCAATTCGCTCGGACACTACTTAATGGAATGTTCAAATATTTGGACTCAAAATGCACCAAGTGAATTTCGTAATATTCTTAATAATATTTTGAATCCTTTCACCATTTTATCATTGTATACATCGATTTATATCCTCAGATTCTCCAAGACTATCAAGAACATATTAAACATTTAAATTGCTTCTTCCGAACAAATAAAACCAATGGTCTCGTTCTTTTCTCCTTCCAAATGTAGTCTATTTCGACTAAAGTCGTTTCTGATTAATCTTCTATCATGGACTCACGCGCCCAATCGATCGATGAGCTATTCAATTCACCGAATTGGCTCCCCGATAAGATTACCGATAAAACTCAACCATGAGGTTTTCTCGCTCGCTCAATTATATCGGCAAGTTTTACAAGGACTCAGAAGATTTGTAAGCCTCTCTTCAAATACCATAAAGTATTCTCCCCCATGGACCCACATTCATACTTCACATCCAACAAGTTAAAAAATATGTTAAGGTTTTGCCTCGCCTTGCATTTCAAACGATTCAACTTTCAAAAATAGTTGAAACCGATGCCTCCGACATCGATTCTGGTGGCATACTCAAACAAAATTAACTCCTACTTCGATGAACAAATTGTTCGCTTCATTCTCAAGCATGGAATCCTACACGCTTAAAATACAAGATTATTAAAAAGGAAATTTTATCATTAGTTTTATGTATCAAAAATTTCGAGAGATTTATTGAACCAAAATTTCTAGTTAGAATAGATTGCAAGTCGCAAGAAATTTATCCTTGAAAAGGATGTTGAGAATGTCGCCTCTAGCATTCATTCGCTAGATGGCAAGCAATTTTAAGTATTTTTGATTTTGATATTGAATATATTAAAGGTAGTAATAACTCGGGCCCAGATTTTCTCACTCGTGAATTTATTAACACAGTACAATTACAAAGATTATGAGTGTACGAGGAGGTTCATCTTCTCGTCGTCATGGCCCGCGCGGCCCAATTAATCAATCAAAAGGAACTGTTGTTCCTCATCCAGCTACCCAAACCCATTAATAAATTTCAGGTGCTTGCATAAATTCCCCAAGCCCTACTCCTCGCCTCTCTAGTCACCCCAAACCTTTCGATATTTTCGCTAGTCAAACCCCTACTATTTCAACAAAATCTAGTCATCAAATGTCCGACTATCACAAATCTTCGATCAACACTTATTTCATATCGAGTTACAAATGAAACCTAAAATGACCCAATTCAGCTTAATTTCCCAAAGATTTTCCTACCGGATGGCATTTTCTTCCTTTAGCTCCTTATAAATCCTTAGTGTATTATAGGACATTCTTATCAAACAGAGTCACTTTTATTAAACCAATTTATGCCAACGATGATAAATCTAAGCTCCTTTATCATTCATCAGATATTAAGCAAGTTCTCAATTTTTCCGATCAGGGTAGTCATCCTTCCGATCTCAAGTCACTTTCTAATCACACTAGCTCCTTCTCGCTATTATGATTATATCGAGGTTTGACATAAAAATTATGCTTCATCAAAATGAAGATCATAGTCATTCGTGGTTTTTTTTTCATTTTGACCACAAATTCAAGAGTCAATTTCCCAAATGGTTTATCCTTTCAGGACAAGGTACTGCTTTGTGCCATGATATATTCCCCAAACCTCTCCTCGCCTGCTTAGAACATTTTTGTCATTATAGTAATTATCATTCAAAATATGAGGAAATTCCAATCTTCCTTATATTATGTAGTAAATACAAAATCCTTGATTCTCAAATGGCAATATATCGCTTCATCTACCCAAGAAGTCACAATATTTCACCTCATCGTCCATAAGAATTAGGACCGCCAAACTTACCTTTCCCCTATTTCTCGCGTCTCTCTCGCCGCTTTTTTTTCATCAAATGGTGGGATAAATTGTTGATAGAATAGTTGGCCAAGTTCGTAAAGAATTTCCGCTTTCTCCTCTATCGACTCTCCAGCTAACACCCTTCACCACTACTACCTCTGCCACAGATCCCCAAAGAAATCAACAAGAAACTAACCGATAAATCAAAAGAAAAATAGTTGTTCCTCCCGATTCTCGATGAAGTTACTAATGTTTCCAGCACTCTAATTTTAATTAAGGCGTCTTGCGATGCTATTCATTCGAGACTTGATCGCTATACATGAAGAGTCCGACAAGGCTTCTTCTCACCCAAAAATTCTAGTCAAGAGCTTGAGACGAAGGTAATTGTGATCCTTACTACGACAATTGGTCTTCAAGATGCTCAAGATCCATTTTCATTCCTCGCAGAATCAATCAAAGTGTGATGTGACATCAAGACTGCCTCCCCAGCACCTCGGTCCACCACCTTTTAGTCACCAAAGACTCGCTCCTCGCAGCCTCAATCACCAAATTTTAGTCACCAAAGACTGCCTCCCGTGAAATTTAGTCAAGAAAGATCTTCCGCTTTCAACAAAGAATCATTCAAACATCTCGCCCCACGGCCGAATTAGTCCAAAGAATTATTCAAGCATCCGCCCCACGGCCGCATTAGTCAAAAGAAGACGCCTGCTTTTCCACCGAAAAGCGCATTCTTTTACTTTTACCTGCATTTTACTTTAGTAAAATGTTTTTACTGTACTTTTACTTTAGTAAAATGTTTCTTACTTTTACTTTACCCCAGCTTATTGTAATAAGAATATCAGTAATAGTTCATTTTCCTTGTTCTATAAAAGGAATTGGAATTCATTTGGTTAAGGCAGACTTAGAAAGACTCAGAGTTCCTTCTCTGATAAATCTTTAGCCTCAACCGCTGATTTAAGCCTACTCAACCCCCTTCATCTAATGTTCTTATTCTAGTAAACTTGTAAGTTAAAACCATCTCAGTAATCTTTGTTTTTTTGTATCATAAATAAAATTTATTTTAGTAATTGAGTTTGTATGCGCACTTGTTCTTCTCATCTCATTCTTAAATAGATGATTCAGAGCCATTTTTTTTTTGTTGGTAGCTGAATTAGTAGATCCTTTAATCAAACTTCTCTTTACTTTTTCAAAATCATCTTCTTCATCAAAGTTCTGAAGTCACCTTACTTACCTGTAGTCCACCTAGTTCATGTTTAACCTTTGTAAGTCTCCAGTGTGTGAGCAGTGTCGGGTTATAGAACATAGGTATGAGTCTACTTTGGGTAAACGGGGTATGCATGTATGGACCTTGAGCAAGATTTTATTTTGAAATAAATAAGATGAGTAGAAGTTATTCAGATCCACTCTTCGATTAGTAATAATAGTCGACTTTGCCTCCTCCCGTCCTTACATAGTTAACCAAGAAGAACATAGTTATGAAAACATTAATCAAGTTTTACACAATTGGAACATACCTAGAGTATCCCCTAAAGAAATTTATCAGTCAACCTTTTCCGATAAGTTCAAAACTCACTATAATGTCAAAACAGTTGAAAGAGTTTATGCAATTAACAAAGAATACAAAAATTGTAGTCTTTTATCGCCAGAAGTTATTAAAAAACACAGAAAGAAGGGTTACAATTTTATTCACATAGGTCTTGTTCAAGTTGCAGTCAAACCTCTCAACAGAAAAGGAATTAATTCATCTATCTACCTCTGCCTTAGAGATGCTAGATTTTTGAATTATTATCCCAAAGATATTGGTGCCATGGAAGCAAGTTTGCATAATGGACCTATCCATTTCAATTGCTTTCCGATTTCACCTTGAGTCTTAGTGATCAAAACTTATTCAAAGCCTTATCATTAAATATTAAAACCGATGGAGAGATTACTCAAATGATTGAAGGATCTCAACCCATTGCTTTGATTTACGTAATTTACTATAAAACAATGAAATCAAACTTAAATGTTCATGCTCTTAATAAAAGTCCAAAAGATCAAACAGCTTTTAATTCAAAGTTCAACTAGTGATGCTAATATCCGCATCCCAAGAACAATTCTTTGGAAGGATATTACTTTACCTAATCAATGGACTTTACCCAATGAATTGCCACAATGAATTTCATAGTTAACAATTTGTTAAATATTGAAAACATTCAACAGTTTTCTGACGGAACTGTTAAAATTAGTTTTGAACGTACTAGAACCCCAGTTATCATTGAAGACATTTCCAGTTCTTCAGCTCCTTCAATTATGCACACTAGAAGAGATACTGAAGTCCTTAGTAATCCTTCGGTTAGAGATATCAAACTTAAAGGTATCCTTAATCAAGGACAAGTTAGTCATTCTTGCTATACTCAGAATGATACCGTTGAAGATGAAGATTCTTCTTCTCTGGCATCCTCAGTATATCCTACACAGTCTGATTTTAATACCCCAATTAATAATCAATTAAGAGTCATTAAAAAGAATTTCGTTTTAGATTGGGATAACTTAGTAAAGGATTTTAATTCAAAATTTAACAAAGAAAAGAGACATCTATTCAGATCTACTCACCCCATAGAAAAGGAAAGAGACAAGATAGTTAATAAATGGAAAAGATTTATTAAAAATGAAGAAATTAACATCACGTTCTACGACTGGTATGTTCAGTCTAATCACTCAGTCTAAAAATGATGATGATAACGAAATGTGTATTGGCTTTAAGTTAGCTAAACAAGCCAGAAAAGATAAAACTAAAGCTAAATACGAGTTAGGAACATTTTGTGAACAGTATGGATTACCGCCATTGCTCCCTCTAAGAAAGCATGTGCATAAAATAAACATATTGAGTCACACTAAAGTCATAAGCGTCCGTAAGAAGAGATATAATCATGATAAAAAGAATAATAATCAAGATACTTATTACAATAAACCCAAGTCATCTAAGAAAAAATCATATAAAAAATCAAAGAAATATGATAAAAGTAAAATTGTCTGTCACAATTGTGGGCAGAAAGGACATTATAAAAGTGAATGTAGAGTTAAACAAAAATTAACTCAATTAAATATTTCAGCCGATGATACAGAACAGTTATTAGAATTAATGAGAATTCAAAATAATAGTGGTAGTGATGAAGAAGCTTCTGACATTCCAGAATCTTCTAATAATAATACATCTAACGATGAATCTGATAGTGAAAATGAAGTCACTATATGTACAGAAAATTGCAATAAGAACTGTTGTAAAAGAATCAATGTAATTACGAAAGAAGAAGAAGAAAGTTCTTTATTAGTTGATCTAATTAGTAAAATTACGCAATTCTCAATTAAAAACTCAAAGATTTGAAGTAATTAAAAGATTTGTTAACCAAAGATAAAAAGTCATCGATAAAGTTCTTAGAGCCAAAGAAAACCAATTTTCGGCCTCAACAAAACTCTTGAAAGATTTAAATCTCCTAGTAAAAGAAATTACCCACCCTAATTAAATCAAGAAGTTAATAAACTTAAGAAAGAAATTTCTAAGTTAAAATTAGATATTTCTAACTTAAGAAAAGAGATTGATGATAAGAAATCGATCTTCAAGTTCATGATTCCTCTTCTAGTGATGAAGGTCACGATGAACCGTAATCATCTAAAAGCAAAGATTCTCGACCTCTTTATTTAAGGTCTCTCCTTAAAAGAATTAAAGATATTACTATTCAAAATGGTATATCTCTATTAATTTAGTTATCGATAAAACGTTCTCTTCGTGACTCCCCTCGCCTTAGTTGATCTCAAAAGTGCGATTTGAACCGTATTCAAGAAGGTATTATCCCCACAAGATATTATAAGAAAACTAGTGAAAACTAAATTCAAATTAACTAAGTCGATGGAAATAAAATATAAATTACTTAATGTACATATTTGTCAAGACAAGATGTGTTTTAAGACCTCATTTGTATTAGTTCGCAATCTTACCGACAAAATCATTTTAGGATTACCGCTTTATTTATTTATTATACCCATTTACCACTAGTAATAAAGGTTTAAGTTATAAACACTTAGGAAAAAGATTACATTTAAATTCCTAATCAAACTAAAAGAAAGAGATTTAAAATTTATTCAAGAAGAATCAATTTCTAAATCATCAATCATTAAACTACAAAGTTACTCATTTAAATTTCCTTAAAGAAGAAGTTAAGTATCGCAAGTTGAAGAACAACTTAAGAGTAACAAGAGTCCAACAAAAATAAAAGAATTAAAAGATTATTTACTAAAAAATTATGTTCGATTCTCCCAATGCTTTTTGGCATGAAAGAAGCACACAGCTTAGGTTACCCTATGCTAAGGAATTTAAAGAACATTTAATTCCCACTAAAGCTAGACCTATTCAAATGAGTCATGAACAAATGGAGTTATGTAAAAAAGAAATTAATGATCTTCTTAGTAAAGGTTTAATTAGACACAACAAGTCACCATGGTCTTGCCTAGCTTTCAAGGTTAATAACGAAGCTGAGAAAGAAAGAGGTGTCCCTCGGTTAGTCATTAATTACAAACCATTAAACAAAGTACTAGAATGGATAAGGTACCCTTTGCCCAATAAGGATGATCTCCTTGGTAGGTTAAGTGTCTCCACAATAATTAGTAAATTTGACCTTAAGTCAGGATTCTGGCAAGTTGCTATTCATCTAGATGATAAATACAAAACTGCATTTACCACTCCGTTCGGACACTACGAATGGAATGTTTAGTCATTTGGACTCAAAAATGCACCCAGTGAATTTCAGAATATTCTTAATAATATTTTGAATCCTTTCACCATTTTATCATTGTGTACATCGACGATATCCTTGTATTCTCCAAGACTATTGAAGAACATATTAAACATTTAAATTCGTTCTTCCGAACAGTTGAAACCAATGGTCTCGTTCTTTCTCCTTCCAAATGTAGTCTGTTTCTGACTAAAGTCAGGTTTCACGGATTAATCTTCTATCATGGACTCACGCGGCCAATTGATAGAGCTATTCAATTCGCCGACCGGTTCCCAGATAAGATTACGGACAAAAAACTCAACCATCGAGGTTTCTTGCTCGCTTCAATTATATTGGCAAGTTTTACAAGGACCTTAGGAAGATTTGTAAGCCTCTCTTCAGTAACTACAAAGTAATCCTCCCCATGGATCGACATTCATACTTCTCGTCGCTCAACAAGTTAAAAAATATGTTAAGGTTTTTCCCCGCTTTCGGCATTTCAAATGATTCAAATTTTTCAAAATAGTTGAAACCGATGCCTCGACATCGATTCTTGTGGCATATTCAAACAAAAATTAACTACTACCTCTGAAACAAATTGTTCGTTTCCATTCTGGCGCATGGAATCCTACACAGTTAAAATACAGTACTATTAAAAAGGAAATTTTATCATTAGTTTTATGTATCAAAAATTTTTAGAGAGATTTATTGAACCAAAAATTTCTAGTTAGAATAGATTGCAAGTCAGCAAAATTTATCCTTGAAAAGGATGTTGAGAATGTCGCTTCTAAGCATTCATTCGCTAGATGGCAAGCAATTTTAAGTATTTTTGATTTCGATATTGAATATATTAAATGTAGTAACAACTCAATTCCAGATTTTCTCACTCGTGAATTTATTAACACAGGTACAATTACAGCATTATGAGTGTACGAGGAGGTTCATCTTCTCGTGGTCATGGTTGCTCCGGCCCAGCTTAATCAATCAAAAGGAACTGTTGTTCCTCATACAGTTACCCAAACCCACAATAAATTTCAGGTGCTTGGTACAGTCCCCAAGCCCTACTCCTCAGTTCTCTCTAGTCAGCCCAAACCCTTCGATATTTTCGCTAGTCAAACCCCTGCTACTTCAACAAAATCTAGTCATCAAATGTCTGACTATCGTCAAATCTTCGATCAACACTTATTTTATATCGAGTTACAAATGAAACCTAAAAATGACCCAATTCAGTTAGCTGCCCAGTATTTTCCTACTGGATGGCATTTTCTTCCTTTAGCTCCTTATAAATCCTTAGTGTATTATAGGGACATTCTTATCAAACAGTAGTCACTTTTTATTAAACCAATTTATACCAACGATGATAAATCTAAGCTCCTTTATCATTCGCTGTATATTAAGCAAGTTCTCAATTTGTCCGATTGGGGTAGTCATCCTTCCAATCTCAAGTCACTTTCTAATCACACTAGCTCCTTCTGCTATTATGATTATATCGAGGTCAGGCATAAAATTATGCTTCATCAAAATGAAGATCATAATCATTCGTGGTTTTTTCGGTTTGACCACAAATTCAAGAGTCAATTTCCCAAATGGTTTATCCTTTGGTGGACAAGGTACGGTTTGTGCCATGATATATTCCCCAAACCTCTCCTTGCCCAGTTAGAAACATTTTTGTCATTATAGTAATTATCATTCAAAATATGAGGAAATTCCAGTCTTCCTTATATTATGTAGTAAATACAAAATCCCTTGGATTCTGAAATGGCAATATATCGTTTCATCTACCCAAGAAGTCATAATATTTCAGTCTCCGTCGTCCATAAGAATTAGGACTGCTCAAACTTACCTTTCCCCTATTTCTTGCGTCTCTCGCCGTTTTTCATTAAATGGTGGGATAAATTCGGTGTTGATAGAATAGTTGGCCAAGTTCAGAAAGAATTTCCGCCTTCTCCTCTATTGACTCCTCCGATTAACACCTATTCAATCACTACTACTCTGCCACACAGATCCCCAAAGAATCACCAAGAAAAAATAACTGATAAATCAAAAGAAAAATTAGTTGTTCCTCCTGATTCTGATGAAGTTACTAATGTTTCCAAGCACTCTAATTTTAATTAAGGCGTCTTGCAGATGCTATTCATTCGAGACTTGATCGCTATATGAAGAGTCCGACAAGGCTTCTTCTCACCCAAAAATTCTAGTCAAGAGCTTGGAGACGAAGGTAATTGTGATCCTTACAAAGACAATTGGTCTTCAAGATGCTCAAGATCCATTTTCATTCCTGCAGAATCAATCAAAGTGTGATGTGACATCCGCACTGCCTCCCAGCAGCCTTCGGCCACCAAATTTTAGTCACCAAAGACTGCCTCCTCGCAGCCTCAATCACCACCAAATTTAGTCACCAAAGACTGCCCCAAGAAACCTAGTCAAGAAAGATCTTCCGCTTCAACAATCATTCAAACATCCGCCCCATGGCCGAAATTAGTCCAAAGAATTATTCAAGCATCTCGCCCCACGGTCGCATTAGTCAAAAGAAGACGCCTGCTTCCACCGAAAGCGATTCTTTTACTTTTACCTGCACTTTTACTTTAGTAAAATGTTTTTACTCAGATTTTTACTTTAGTAAAATGTTTCTTACTTTTACTTTACCCCAGCTTATTGTAATAAGAATATTGTAATAGTTCATTTTCCTTGTTCTATAAAAGGAATTGGAATTCATTTGGTTAAGGCAGACTTAGAAAGACTCGTAGTTCCTTCTCCGATAAATCTTTAGCCTCAACCACGATTTAAGCCTACTCAACCCCTTCATCTAATGTTCTTATTCTAGTAAACTTGTAAGTTAAAACCATCTCGTAATCTTTGTTTCTTTTCAGATCATAAATAAAATTTATTTTAGTAATCAGAGTTTGTATGACTTGTTCTTCTCATCTCATTCTTAAATAGATGATTCGCCTCCTCATGGTATCATTTTTTTTTGTCAGGTAGTGAATTAGTAGATCTTTTAATCAAACTTCTCTTTACTTTTTCAAAATCATCTTCTTCATCAAAGTTCAAAGTCACCTTACTTTACCCGTAGTCCACCTAGTTCATGTTTAACCTTTGTAAGTCTCCAGTGTGTGTGTGCAAAGGTTTCAATTATAGTAACATAGGTATGAGTCTACTTTGGGTAAACGGGTATGCATGTATGGACCTTGAGCAAGATTTTATTTTGAAACAAATAAGATGAGTAGGTTATTCAGATCCAAATTTCTTCGCTTAGTAATGTGTCGACTTTTGCCTCGTCCCTTATATAGTTAACTAAGAAGAACATAGTTATGAAAACATTAATCAAGTTTTACACAATCGAACATACCTAGAGTATCCCCTAAAGATATTTATCACCAACCTTTTCCGATAAGTTCAAAACTCACTATAATGTCAAAACAAATGAAAGAGTTTATGCAATTAACAAAGAATACAAAATTTGTAGTCTTTTATCGCCGTAAGTTATTAAAAACACAAAAGAAGGGTTACAATTTTATTCACATAGGTCTTGTTCAAGTCATAAATAAACCTCTCAATGTAAAAATTAATTAATTCATCTATCTACCGCCTTTAGAGATGCTAGATTTTGAAATTATTATCCCAAAGATATTGGTGCCATGGAAGCAAGTTTGCATAAATGGACCTATCCATTTCAATTGCTTTCCGATTTCACCTCGAGTCTTAGTGATCAAAACTTATTCAAAGCCTTATCATTAAATATTAAAACCGATGGAGAGATTACTCAAATGATCAAGGATCTCAACCCATTGCTTTGATTTACGTAATTTACTATAAAACAATGAAATCAAACTTAAATGTTCATGCTCTTAATAAAAGTCCAAAAGATCAAACAGCTTTTAATTCAAAGTTCAACTAGTGATGCTAATATCCGCATCCCAAGAACAATTCTTTGAAGGATATTACTTTACCTAATCAATGGACTTTACCCAATGAATTGCCACAAAGAAATTCATAGTTAACAATTTGTTAAATATTGAAAACATTCAACAGCTTTTCCGATTTTAACTCGTTAAAATTAGTTTTAAATGTACTAGAACCCCAGCTTATCATCAAGACATTTCAGCTTCTTCACTCCTCCGCTTATCCACACTAGAAGAGATATCAAGTCCTTAGTAATCCTTCTGCTAGAGATATCAAACTTAAAGGTATCCTTAATCAAGGACAAGTTAGTCATCCTTGCTATACTTTCGTAATGATACCGCTTGAAGATGAAGATTCTTCTTCTCCAAGATCCTCAAAGATATCCCACATTACGTCCGATTTTAATGCCCCAATTAATAATCAATTAAGAGTCATTAAAAAGAATTTCGCTTTTAGATCGGGATAACTTAGTAAAGGATTTTAATTCAAAATTTAACAAAGAAAAGAGACATCTATTCGATCTACTCACCCCATAGAAAAGGAAAGAGATAAGATAGTTAATAGATGGAAAAGATTTATTAAAATGAAGAAATTAACATCACGCTTCACGAATCGGTATGATCAAGACTCAAGTAAATGTAATGTTATTAGTAAAACTCAATGGATTAAAGAAGATAGATCTAAAGTATCGCCCACCATCCCCTTTAGAGACAGCTTCTAATTCCAAATTAAAACACTTCAATTATCGCTAGTCCTTCAAGATTCTCGACTTTAACTAATGATAATAAAAAATTAATTGAACAGCTTAAACTTTAGTAATCAATATCTAGCAACAAGAGGAAAACAAATTAGATAGGATCAAGAAAATTTGAAGAAGGAATTATTAAAAACCCGATTCAAAACTTGAACAACCTTTAATTAAATTACCGTAAAAATGATATAATCTAAGTCTACCTAATAAAGAAAGTGAATTGATCCAATCTATTGAAAAGTTATTTAAAAACTTAAAATGTAACCAGTCCAAGTGGAACCATTGTCATTATCGATCATCATGTTGAAACAGATGATGATGATAACGAAAGTTCTTCTGATCACTCTAATCACTCATCCATTTCAAACCTTAATGAACAAATAAATAAATTAATCATCAATAACACAAGTATAACCGTAAATTGGTACTCTAGACCAACTCCTCCTGATCTACAGCTCAAGAGAGAAATCTAGATAAATGCTTCTCGTGTCCTCTAATAAGATTTATGAATGGAATATAGATGGATTTGGTGAACAAGAAATTTTAATAAACTTAATCATATGTCTATGGTAGCCAACAAATATATTACCAAATTCAACTCTTTATCTCAATCAGATATAGTTGAATTAATAGCTAGTGGTTTTACTGGCATTCTCAGGTCTTGGTGGGAAAAACATCTCACAGAAGACATTAGATGTTCCATAGTTCATGCTATCCAAAGAGATAATGAAGGCAATCCCATCTTTGATGAAGATGCTGGTATTGGTCTTCCTGATGGAGTTAATACTTTAATATTTACTATAATTAAACATTTTGTTGGAACTCCTAGTAATATCACTAAAAGAATCCATGATCAATTAAGTAATCTTACATGTCCCACTCTAAGTGATTTTAGATGGTACAAAGATGTATTTACTTCCAGAGTTATGATGAGAAATGACAGTAACAAACCATTTTGGAAAGAGAAATTTGTTAATGGCTTACCATCTTTATTTGCTCACAAGGTTAGAGAAGAATTAAGTAAAAATTTAGGATATATAGATTATGATAATTGACTTATGGTGATATTATTAGTTATATTCAAAAAATCGGATTAAAATGTGTATCGACTTTTAAGTTAGCTAAACAAGCTTTAAAAGATAAAATAAAGCTAAATACGAAGTTAGAACATTTTGTGAAAAGATGGTTTACCCAATGCTTGCTCTCTGTAAGAAAGCACACGCATAAAAATAAACATATCGAGTCACATAAAAGTCATAAGCATCGTAAGAAGAGATATAATCATGATAAAAAAGAATAATAATCAAGATACTTATTACAATAAACCCAAGTCATCTAAGAAAAAATCATATAAAAATCAAAGAAATATGATAAAAGTAAAATTGTCTCATCACAATTGTAAGCGTAAAGGACATTATAAAAGTGAATGTAGAGTTAAACAAAATTAACTCAATTAAATATTTCAAATTAAAGATACGTAATGCTTATTAGAATTAATGAGAATTGAAAATAATAAAGTAGTAGTGATGAAGAAGCTTCCGACATTCCGTAATCTTCTAGTAATAATACATCTAACGATGAATCTGATAGTGAAAATGAAGTCACTATATTTACAAAAAATTGCAATAAGAACTGCTGTAAAAGAATCAATGTAATTACGAAAGAAGAAGAAGAAAGTTCTTTATTAGTCGATCTAATTAGTAAAATTACGCACTCAATTAAAAACTCAAATTTGAAGCAATTAAAAGATTTGTTAACCAAAGATAAAAAGTCACCGATAAAGTTCTTAGAGCCAAAGAAAACCAATTTTCGGGCCTCAACAAAACTCTTGAAAGATTTAAATCTCCTAGAAAAGAAATTACCTCCCTAATTAAATCAAGAAGTTAATAAACTTAAGAAAGAAATTTCTAACTTAAAATTAGATATTTCTAACTTAAGAAAAGAGATCGATGATAAGAAATCGATCTTCAAGTTCATGATTCCTCTTCTAGTGATGAAAGTCACGATGAACCGTAATCATCTAAAAGCAAAGATTCTCGACCTCTTTATTCAAGGTCTCTCCTTAAAAGAATTAAAGATATTACTATTCAAAATGGTATATCTCTATTAATTTAGTTATCGATAAAACGCTTCTCCTGACATGCCTCCCCCGCTTTTAGTTGATATCAAAAGTGCATTTGAACTGTATTCAAGAAGGTATTATCCCCACAAGATATTATAAGAAAACTAGTGAAAAACTAAATTCAGCTTAATGGAAGTCAGATGGAAATAAAATATAAATTACCTAATGTACATATTTGTCAAGACAGTATGTGTTTTAAGACCTCATTTGTCTTATTTCGCAATCTTACTGACAAAATCATTTTAGGATTACCGCTTATTTATTTATTATACCCATTTACTACTAGTAATAAAGGTTTAAGTTATGTAACACTTAGGAAAAAAAAGATTACATTTAAATTCCTAATCAAACTAAAAGAAAGAGATTTAAAATTTATTCAAGAAGAATCAATTTCTAAATCATCAAATCATAAACCGCAAAGTTACTCATTTAAATTTCCTTAAAGAAGAAGTTATATCGCAAGTTGAAGAACAACTTAAGAGTAACAGAGTCCAACAAAAAATAAAAGAATTAAAAGATTATTTACTAAAAAAATTATGTTCTGATTCTCCCAATGCTTTTTGGCATAGAAAGAAGCACACAGTTAGGTTACCCTATGCTAAGGAATTTAAAGAACATTTAATTCCCACTAAAGCTAGACCTATTCAAATGAGTCATGAACAAATGGAGTTATGTAAAAAAGAAATTAATGATCTTCTTAGTAAAGGTTTAATTAGACACAACAAGTCACCATGGTCTTGCCCAAATTTTCTATGTTAATAACGGTCGAGAAAGAAAGAGGTGTCCCTGCTAGTCATTAATTACAAACCATTAAACAAAGTACTAGAATGGATAAGGTACCTTTCGCCCAATAAGGATGATCTCCTTGGTAGGTTAAGTGTCTCCATAATATTTAGTAAATTTGACCTTAAGTCGATTCGCAAGTTGCTTATTCATCCGTATGATAAATACAAAATCGCATTTACCACTTCGCTTCGGACACTACTTAATGGAATGTTCAAATCATTTGACTCAAAATGCACCCAAAGAATTTCGTAATATTCTTAATAATATTTTGAATCCTTTCACCATTTTATCATTGTATACATCGATTTATATCCTCAGATTCTCCAAGACTATCAAGAACATATTAAACATTTAAATTCGCTTCTTCCGAATAGTTGAAACCAATGGTCTCGTTTTTCTCCTTCCAAATGTAGTCTGCTTTCGACTAAAGTCGTTTCACGATTAATCCTCTATCATGGACTCACGCGCCAATTGATGAGCTATTCAATTCACCGATTTGCCCTCGATAAGATTACCGACAAAACTCACCACAGAGGTTTCTTGCTCTCGCTCAATTATATCGGCAAGTTTTACAAGGACCTTAGGAAGATTTGTAAGCCTCTCTTTCAGCGCCTACAAAGTAATCCTCCCCCATGGACTGACATTCATACTTCTGTCGTTCAACAAGTTAAAAAATATGTTAAGGTTTTTCCTCGCTTTCAGCATTCAAACGATTCAGCTTTCAAAATAGTTGAAACCGATGCCTCTGACATTGGATTCGGTGGCATATTCAAACAAAAATTAACTACTACCTCTGTTGAACAAATTGTTCGTTTCCATTCTGGCGCATGGAATCCTACACAGTTAAAATACAAAGATTATTAAAAAGAAATTTTATCATTAGTTTTATGTATCAAAAAATTTCAGAGATTTATTGAACCAAAATTTCTAGTTAGAATAGATTGCAAGTCAGCAAAATTTATCCTTGAAAAGGATGTTGAGAATGTCGCCTCTAAGCATTCATTCGGTAGATGGCAAGCAATTTTAAGTTTTTTTGATTTCGATATTGAATATATTAAAGGTAGTAACAACTCAGTTCCAGATTTTCTCACTCGTGAATTTATTAACACAGGTACAATTACATCATTATGAGTGTACGAGGAGGTTCATCTTCTCGAGGTCATGGCCGCTCCGCCGGTCCAGTTAATCAATCAAAAGGAACTGTTTTTCCTCATCCAGTTATCCAAACCCACAATAAATTTCAGGTGCTTGGTATAGTCCCCAAGCCCTACTCCTCAGTTCTCTCTAGTCAGCCCAAACCCTTCGATATTTTCGCTAGTCAAACCCCTGCACTACTTCAACAAAATCTAGTCATCAAATGTCCATTATCGCCAAATCTTCGATCAACACTTATTTCATATCGAAAGTTACAAATGAAACCTAAAATGACCCAATTCAAGAAGTCGCCCAAAGATTTTCCTACTGGATGGCATTTTCTTCCTTTAGCTCCTTATAAATCCTTAGTGTATTATAGGGACATTCTTATTGAAACAGAGTCAGTCTTTATTAAACTAATTTATGCCAACGATGATAAATCTAAGCTCCTTTATCTTTCACTGTATATTAAGCAAGTTCTCAATTTGTCCGATTGGGGTAGTCATCCTTCCGATCTCAAGTCACTTTCTAATCACACTAGCTCCTTTTGCTATTATGATTATATTGAGGCTTGGCATAAAATTATGCTTCATCAAAATGAAGATCATAGTCATTCTTGGTTTTTTCAGTTTGACCACAAATTCAAGAGTCAATTTTCCATATGGTTTATCCTTTGGTGGACAAGGTACGGTTTGTGCCATGATATATTCCCCAAACCTCCCCTTGCCCACTTAGAACATTTTTGTTATTATAGTAATTATCATTCAAAATATGAGGAAATTCCAGTCTTCCTTATATTCTGTAGTAAGTACAAAATCTCTTGGATTCTAAAATGGTAATATATCGTTTCAGCTACCCAAGAAGTCACAATTTTCACATCCATCCATAAGAATTAGGACGCTGCTCTCGACTTACCTTTCCCTATTTCTTGCATCTCTCGCATAGTTTTTCATTAAATGGTGGCTTGGTCTTGGCTTTAAATTCCATCAGGTGTATTGTCATATGCGTAGTAGTCACTTTCGGATTGTAACTATTTGGTTCTTATAGGACAACTTCTTTGTGTAGAATGTATGTTCAAAATGTGTTGAGATGGTGTTTAAGCGAGAATTGGGATCGGTGCTGGCAAAATGATTGTTGCCCTCATGAGGTTATCTCGGTTTGAAGGCGATAAAGTGAGTCGTTATTCGGGGTTATCTCTTCGAGATTGAAATTTCATCTACAATGCTTGAATGTCCTCAAGGTTGTCTCGAGAAGCGCGGTTTGTCCTCAAGGGAGTTATCTCCGGTTTGGGAATTGATACCTCGGGGTTATCTCGAGTTGACGGTAGTGCAGGGTTGAAATGAGCATCTCAGGGGTTATCTCTAGGAACTACTGCTACGCTCCTCGGGGTTATTTAGAGTTGAGGCTGAAAACTCCAGGTGTTATTTAAAGATTGAATATCTGGGGTTATCTAGAGATTGAAAAACTTATCGATGGGATTTTCGGAGGCTCATTTACTGCTTTGTCCTCTAGGGTTATCTCAAGGAAAGCGATTTTTTCCCTCATTACAGGTTAGTAACAAAAATGCAAAATTTCAAGTGTCTACATAAGGGATATTATTTTTTATTATTATTATAAAATAATATTTTCTTCCATATTTCTACGTAGTATGTAAGTAATATTATTTAGATTTGGATTCCGGAATTCTACTTTCGTTTTGTTAAAAATATTAGCTTCATCTCCTTGAAATTAGTAGAATATCCTTGAAATTTGTGTTTCATCTAGTATCGATTCCACTAAAATATTTTTGGACATTAACGATAAATTTTGATCTTTTCATTGCAGTCTTATTCACTGAATCTGATTCTGAAGTACTATTCAAGAAGTGCACTATTCACTCGAGTCTTATTTATAGCCAGAAAAAAATTAATTTCTTTTAGGTCCAAATCATTTTGGATACAATATTATTCTTGAATTTTACTCCTACAGCATGTTCGTATTGATTAATTTAGACATTATTGAATTCTTGATAGAATTGAATTATAAATCAGTAAAATTTATCCTTGATTTCATTTGATTGAATTCTTATATCATTGTCATCATCCTGCATTATTTATATTGTGATGAAAGTTATCTTTGGCTGGTATTAGTGCGCATAGATGGTACTGTTGATTGGTGTGATTATGACCGAGTTATTCAGTATAATCATAACACGTAATGTTCTGAAATGATGTGGTAAAAGTCCTCATTTAGCTTGGTAGTGCATTGATGGACAATAGTTGGTATGATGGCCGACCATGATTTCTCTTGACGAGGTTGCGAATATGAGTTGTTGATTGGCGTATAATGACAATTGGTGATAACATGAATATCCTTGGCCCTTAGTCGCACTGGATAATTAAATGGATGTGATCTTAATGAATATCCTCGCCGTAGTGGTCGTGGATAATTAATTGATGTGGATTATTTATTGAAATTTGAGTCTCGGCGATAAATTTGATAATAAACTTTTAAATCATAGAGATAGTAGATATCATGCTCTACTTGACTCTTAATGGATAACTTGTTCTCACTGCGGTTAAACTTGTTGTTTGTTGTATTCTATCAGTTTAACACAATTGAAGGCTAATGATAATTTATTTTTCATTATCTTAGTCATAATATTCTTCTTTCTTGAGCTAGTTGAGCTTCGCCCTTTTCTTTCACCGTTCTCTTGAAAATGAGAATATAGTTGGGACTAGCTCGGAAAATGGAGTAGCGGTCCAAGATGGTTTGCCGTAAGTAGTCCTCATTATTCTATGAAATAACGTGATAATAATTTTTAATGAGGACCTTGTTTGAGTTTGGATATTGTCTCACGAGACAACATTCGATATTGAAACTTCATCTATTGTATTGCCGTATTTTACCTGACAGTTGTATAAATTAAGTTTGTATTTTAAATTATATATACGATGGATTTGGTGACCCAAGATGGGTGATGTATACCTATTTTGGGGGTGTCGCTATCCTAATCTCCTCATGGCATACTATATCGATACACTTACAAACTTAAACAATTAACAAAAAAATGATCTAGAGGCTCACGACATTTAAGCTGTTAGACCTCATTTTAAGTTCTTGGCAGCTTTTAAAATTCCTATTTTCATACACTTAGATGTTATGGATCCATGATATATAATCACAAATCACTAAATAACATCGCATAACAATACATTTAAATATCAAAACATAACATCAACTGGAGAAATACAAAAGATCTAGCATGAATTAGGTTTATACCTTTCTTGATCCACTTTTGATTTACGATCTTTTGTATGATCTTCGATAGCTAAGAGGTATTTCAAGGCGATCTTAGGACTTAGTTTCTCTCAAAATTTCTTGGGTTAGAGAGAGAAAGAATAAGTAAAGCTTATGAACATAAAAGTAAAGATTTTTCTTACTTTTATTTTCTAATCTTTGATTCCATAGTTCTTCAATGTTGCTAAGTGTCAAATGTTGGTCGATCGAAGTTGATTTTAACACGTACATGGGAGATCTTGGATGATGACTCACCATGATTTAGTTCTATCTCTTTACTTTAAAAGTTAAGTAAAAGGAAATTTTATTAATTTTGCACCACTAAGGGTATTTTTGGTAATTTTCTAAAATTTGAAGGGTAATTTGGTCATTTCAAATATATCACATAACTCTTAACCCTTAGATTTTATACTTAGCATTAGGGTTCCCAAATTAGGGTTTAGGTTTCCAAAAGCGGAATTAGGATTTCAAATCGATAGATTAGGGTTTCTAGTTTGAACATTAAAATTCTTAATATAAAACTAGGGTTTACGAATGTTATAACTTATCCTTTCAACACTTAACCCTTAATCACATCGCACATACACATAATCACAATATCCAAAACCATATACACCTCGCTCTCGGATAATCACTTTAGCTTTATAAACCATCTGAGTCCTTCACAAATTTCTTAACTCAATACTCTATTTCCTAAATTCAGGTTTTATTATTTTAACCTTTATTTAATGTTTTAAGATTTTATTAATCTTATAATTTTTGGGTTGTCACATTCGGTCCTTCTTCTAAGAATTTCGGTCACTAAAATTACGACCTTACCTACACTCTATTCCTTTCATTCACCAAAAAATAGGTTTCATAATAACCTTTTATCCAATCATATCGATTCTACTCAGCGTATCTTGTGATTAAAGAGTTAATATTATTTCATATCCATCATCTTATTCTTCCACGACATCACTCTAAAGAGTAACAAAAAATTCATATCATGTTGAGGGGTCATAGATGATGAACACATAGTTTTAACGATATTTATACCATAAAAGTGGTAAATTACTGTGTATGTTTACAATCACGGCAGAAGTATACTACTCTGGATGCTAGTACTTTAGTTTATTATCTTGTGTACAGCTTACGTCATTATATAAACGTATTAATCATGTCTAGAGAATATTTGACACTACTAGATTGGATTATTTTATCGATGACATATCCACTTTATTCGTGGGTTGTTCACCTCGGTCTTGCTCGTAAGATTCACACAAAAATAATTTGGATTTAGGCATAAGCTTTTAAAGAATACTTTGAATTTCATAAACATTTGTCTAAATTTGAATCAAATAGCTTAGACTCATACCAATAACTTGAATATCAATCAAACATGTCTAGACAAATTAATTGGCAACAAATTATCTTTAAAATTACGAAAATCATTTTATGACGTTATGATTCCATCGCATATTACTGATTCGTTTGAGGATACTGTCATTTTGTGACTTTGTCATACTACATTATACCATAGTGAAGTACGACAATCTTTAGATCACATCCAACACTAAGTAATTTTTCATTGATAACTCCACCATTTTATCATCTCGCATTTGGGTTACATAATGCATTAATGATATATAAAATACATTTTGACATTTCAAATCATTTTAAATCTATTGGAAATAATTAGCATGTGACTTTTCTCTTAAGCGATTTAGAAATCATTGCAAATCATTTTCGGTGTTATCATACCTCAACAGATAACGATGTTAGTAACCAAGTCCACACACATACACACTGTCACCATGTATTGAGGATAACAAAATTTATTTATATTTTGAAAGGCACATTCGGTGCGAATTTAGCTTCGATGTCGTAAATTTCAAAGTCAGCAGCGTAGAAGATTTGAATACCTATGCTTCCACCATCAACTCAAGTTATGAAGATTAGAAGGAGAAAATCAAAATGCAAAACGCGAAGAACTGCTAAATCACGGTTCTCGCTAACAGGCGCATATTTTGTGCCCTAAGTCTATTGGGGCGTAATTGCCCTCTTGGGCATAAATTGTAGTCGCTTTTCGAGGCTTATTTTGCTAGGCGGCTACGCTCTAGGTATGTCAAGTGTCACTATTTTGACCTCCTCGTAATAAAATGGTCATGAATTTTTTCATAATGAACTCCGATTGAAGTAATTAATGATTATTCGGAAAGCTAACGAGTAGACCTACAACTTTTGTTCTTTAAGTTTTTCGATTTGAGGTCGAAAACAAGGTTCAAAATGGCCATCTTTAGGACTGATGTGTTTTTCGAGGTAATCGAAGTATACGGGCATGCTGCATGTATGCAAGTGTAAGTGGTCTTTTGACGATAAAAAGAAGTTGTTCCAAGTTATAAAACATGAATATTAGTAAATATAATGATTTTAACATTAATAAATGATGTAAACAATAAGTTATATAAGCATACTAAGCATACACAAGAGAGACGAATCAGGCGTGTAACGAATGAATGTCGAAGCAGCCGTACAAGTGTTAATGAGCGTAAAAAGTGCTTGATTCAATTGAAATGAATATTATAAGATATGGAATGGGGTTAATATAAAACCAATAAGGAGTCCTTGCAAGACTCATTTGGCGGAACCAAGGGGCGGAGGGTCGATTGACCCCTCATGTATATATTTATCTTGGTAAGCTTTATTGTAAAGATGTCTGAAAGAAAGAGAGATTAATAATGAAGAGTAATGAGGAAAGGAAATGAAAAGGCTGCTATTAAAAGGTTAGGAGTAAATCTCAATAATATTAGGAAAATTGATATACTTGTTAGGATAAAGTTGAATTGTTTGTTATTAGTAAATATATATATATATATATATATGAAAAGATATAATAAATTAAAGTATGATATTTTTTTAATTTTATATACATGTAATTATAGTTTGATTGTAAATTTTCACATTATAATATTATAGTAACTAATGAATAATTACAGGAAAAAAAATATAAAATAATAAGATTGTAGTTGATTACAATTATTAAATTCAATTATATCGCGTATATTATTTTATAAAAGTATTATTATAAGAATTCTTTATAAATATAACAATACTCATTTATTACATATCCCAATATATATACATACAATTATAATTAAGTTAAAAACTTTACGGTGACTCTTTAAGAAATTAAGATTTGTACTTTGAAAAAGAAACAAAGGAAAAAGGTGTATATATATATATATATATATATATATATATATATATATATATATATATATATATTCATTCCTCTAAGCAGCGAGGTTACGTGTGAAGTGATGACCAAAGTATATCCATTATGTCTCGTAAAAATTATTACTTTTGAATTTTATTTTATCTCATAATTATTTTTTTTTAGAAAATAACTAGAAATGTTCATATCTTCCTCTCACAACATTGATACTAATATTTTTTTTAAGAGAAAAATTAATTACCGTATTTTCAATTTCAAGTAACTTTTATATTGTTTTAAGACAAAATAAAATTTAAAAGTGATTCTTTTTGCTGAGACATCGTGAGTCATAGTATATCCTTTTGTGAGACAATTTATGAAATTATAATCTTTTTATTTTCTTACAAATCATACATTGCAAAATGGGAACACAAGAATTAAACTTTATTTTTGTTTGCACATAAAAATCATATTATAAATTTTGTTCTCTTGTTGGATAATGTGGGTTTTGTGGCGGGGAATTAAACATGAGCCTTTTACAACATAATAAAGAGGATACGACCAATTGAGGTATGAAAAGACATTGGTGTTACTATTAGTTTATTTATCTTTAAAGGCGTTGGTATTAGTATCGTTATTATTGTCATCTTCGGTTAACGCCATTGTAGCTTGTATCACCAACGTCATGATTTTATAAGTATATTTTGACCCCCCTCTCAAAAGTTTACGGATTACTTAATGGCGAAGACTTAAACATTGAATGAACTTGAGTATAACTAAGAAGAAATATAGTAAGACATAAATCAAAAGTTAACACAATCAAATTAAACATTGTGTATTGATTAATAGGAAGGGTTATGAGATGTAGAAGCTAAAGTTTACATTAAAACTACTATGCGTTTCTATGTAACTAATAGTTGATATACATGATTATATAATTGTGTAGGGCGCGTGAAGTGCGAATATCTAAGTTTATTAATCATTGTTGGTAAAACACGATCAAATGCAAGTCTTTGATTCCTATTTGCTATGTTTTAAATCTTTGTTGCAAAGAGCATGATGTTTTATATATATATATATATATATGTGTGTGTGTGTGTGTGTGTGTGTGTGTGAAAGTATGAGCCATTAAAGTCAATTTATGACTCGTTGGTTGGTAATGAATCTTGATTGGTGAGGAACTTAATCTTTATACTTGTTATATGAAGCTGCGGCATGTATGTCATATTGGTTCAATTTTTATGATATATGTTAAGCGTGTTATTATATCTTCGTGATGCGTAAAAACATTAGATTTTCTTTGGGTTGTCGAGCTCACCTTGCAAATAATCACTTTTCTTGATTAAGGATACAAGGTAGCGATGTTTGCTAATTGAAAGACATGAATCGGATGTAATGCATGAAGATTTATATACTTTAGGTTGAGTTATTATTTGAACCATGTTTAAGGTTCCAAATAATGTATGATGTTTAATAGATGTTGAGTTATAAAGTTTAAGTTTTATGCATTTGTATAATGGGTATTGAACACGGATGTAAGTTTATTTATTAACTCTAATTAAGTGAGTAATAAACTAAGTATGGTTCAAAGGTAAGTAAAAGATAAAGGTTTTGAGAAATGTACTTGATAATTTATGATATGAAACTTCATATTTAGTTGTAAAGTTTGAAATTTACCCAATGTATAAGGGATATCGGTTTGAGATGAAAGATTTTATATAATAACTACGATAAGTGAATTATGAAAATAAATTTGATTAGAGAGATGTGTAGATGATAAAAGGTTTTGATTAGGAAAATTAAAGTAAGAAGACAAAATGTTTAAATTATTAGCATTTTATTAAGTTTAACATCGAAGAATGATGTAAAATAAAAATTTAGGTGTCTTTATTAACGATTGAAGTTGAGAGATGAATTGTATGAATTTTGGGTTCATTCTTGATGGCATGGCTATCTCATGGGAAAATAATACCCGTAGGCATCGAAAAGTGCCCGATCGATCTCAAATGTGTCATAAACCACACGTCTGACAAGACCGTGTTGCTATGAATGTCCCCACCGAGAATGGGTATGGCGATCGTGGCCAACCTCAAGAATCTCTGCGAATCATCGATAAAATGGTATATCCCTCACGGAGAACCGAACTCACTATAACCCTTAGATGTCCAAGTGGTCCATGTATAATGGCATGTCTGGATAAGCCGTTATACACATCGAAATACATCTAATGCGAAACACGCCATTCATCCTCAAAGTGGTGAAATCCCAAGTCTTTGCAAATAATTGTCGATGAGACAAATCTATCTATCAAAAACACATGGACACTACATGCCCCGAGGAGATCTCATTAGGAAACTACGCACCTCAAACCATGAGGGTCATAAACTATCGGCACATGTCACCTTGACCATCCGAAGTATGAGGCCCGTCAATGGAAAATGCATGGGACGCTTCATACTCCTCCAGTGTGGAGTTAACTCTGGGTCAAAAATGAACACACCCTGTCCAAATTTTGATGCTCCGACATTCCTCTACAAAGCTTAGATGAAACTGGAAAATGCGGAAAGTCATAGAGTGGCGCGTCATTTGATCATTGTCACTTTGATCTGGGAGGAAAAGCTATCATACCACAATCTCATTGAAAATACCATCAATACGACTAAATGTCGATGAAGACATCTGTAGAAGCCGTGTCATAAGACCATCCAAGGTCGATGCTAAAACTCATCTTTTGAAATACATATGCATAACATAATACATGCATGATAAAACAACGGATGACAATATGATGTAGGGAATGGAAAATAGTATACATACATTCTTAAGTACATCATCATCTAAATACATCATCTCTGTATCTGATTTGGAAAAGTCAGGGAAATAGGGCACACCAGCCCGACAACTAACGAGGCCTATCAAAAGATATAACGAGAATAAAGAAGCCTGGCCTTGATATCTATGAGAGGCTATCGAAAGATATAGCGAAATGTATCGGAAAGAAGTCGATAGTGTTGATGTCCACATCATCCGACCTATCCACTAATGTAACTCCTCTGAGTCACTAAATCTACGCTGTAGTAGGGATATTAGTAGATAAAAAATAGGATCTATCTTTGGAAAAGCCATCTAAATATGGGACACACTGAAGGGCGACCCCAAAAGGAAGGATCGAAAGAATGCGCCTCGAAGGATCATGCCCAAATCTTTGGATAAAGAAATATGCTGGGTCCAAGCGATGGGTCAAACTATCAATCTGTGTCGGATGGATGAGTAGGCTCTTGGGCCTTGAGACAATCAATCCGCCATCATCATGACCAGAACCGGGAACCATATCCCCCATAAAATGTGGCAGGCAGGTTTGGACTCCAATGGTGCGAAGAAACTACTAAGCGGTAGAATGCCTCTGAGTGAGCAGTCCCTCCCAACAAAGTAAAGCCATCTATCCCTACCAGCGGGATATAAATTATCGGCGTGAAAAAGGCCCGATAATACACAGCGGGAGGACCAGTTGCTATCTGAATCTCTCTCATGAATGCTCCTAATAGCACCTTCTCCTAAATAAAAGCTCCCATCCTCCATACGTGAAGAGAGAATTGACAGTGGACATCACGTACTCGTCTGAAGTGGAAACCACCCTCAAAGCCAATTGTCAAATGGTCCTCGAGTAAGGAACCCGTGTAATGACGCCGGTTGTCAGCGACTCAGCTATCGTAAGTGTGAATGGGTGAAATCTGCATTTCTGGGAACTTCCACCAGCGGAGTGATTCCATCGTCGTCCCCCTTGGATAGGTGTCTAAACCTAATTGGATAATGGGAGGAAGACATTGGAGCCTCATAGGCCCCAAAATTGCAATCTGAGAGCAAATATATGCGGTGGAGTTAACACTCTCGGCAGAAACGAGGGAAATCAAAAGAGAAATACTCACTTTGGTAGGAATGGGTAAAATCCTAGCCAAACCTCTTTCCAAACAACATGGCGCGAGACGCATTCCCACGAGGAAGTAGGTAAAGTGTAGGAGCCCTAATTAAACTCTCTAATATGGTCCACCTCCCGTGTGGTCTTGATTAAAGTGAAACGACACCACTGGAATAGTTATCCGCGAGAAACCTTGACGGAGGATGATGATCAGGAACAATCATTAGAAGGATGCGATCTTTGACTCTCTATCATCGAGCGAGGGCTCGATCGATACCCCACTCGTGGCATCTACACTCAAAGGACCGGTCTGAAGCGTCCTACCTTTGGCGTCATAACATGGACTCTAGCAAGGATATGATGGCATTAGGGAAATGTAAGCTACACGAGAGCCTTTGGCGCCCCAAAAAATCCATACCGGTGATGAACCGCCAATCCGCCGGTGTCATCACCACCTCATAAATCCGACAAATGGAGAACTGATGCGTGGAACCCGGCCTTTCGAACAAAGCCCTGAGGTAACCCGGGGACAACGGCGGGGAGGATAGAAAAGAATGCCTCAAATCCCCAAGCATGAACAATCTCTCGGTACTCACGGATGAAGAGTCTAATATAGAATGTATATATGCGAACCCGGTTCCTCGAGTACATATAAAGATGTGAACTTTATCATAATGCAAATCAACATCAAAACCTTGCTCTCATGATAAAAAAAAGGAAGATCAAACCGACTTTTACCTCGCTTCGCATGGAAATAGATCGAGGGTGGCGACTCAAATCATCTGAGGAGCTCTGGATTAGTCACATTTATAGCTATGACTCCCTGCGAGAACGAAAAATAGCAAGCGGGATCATGGCCGGTGCATCCTCATCCTCAACATCCGGTACCTCGGCCGGATAGAGACGAATCATTGACTCAAATCAATCGAAGGTTGTCGGGTTGGGTGGTAGAGTCACATCTAAAGCTCTCCTCCTCACACTGAAGATGTCCTCTGAGGGAGTACTTTCCGGGTGATGCGGATCCATATATCTGGACCTGAAGTCTCCAATCACCTCAAAAAGGGTGTGGTAAATTCAAACTAGAGATCATTAAATGCATTTTATGTCTACATATGCATGCATGCGTTATTTTAACATACATATATAGTAGAGTTAAAATGCGTATTCATTTAATGCCTAGACTAAGTGAAAAAATTTACGCGGTATCCTTTGTAAAAGGACTATCAACATGTGCGTAGGAATGACTAGAGTGGCCATTCGGTAACACACCTTAGCTTCATGGTCATAAACATCATATATGCATGAAAAATATCAAAGTTATAATCCATAAGGGTAGCCTAATTACGAGGATTACTTTGTTTCAAAACCTTTTCTCATTTGTCCTCAAATAGGATGAAAAAAATAGCGAGAAAAGGTGCCAAATTATTTGTTTCAAAAGTTAATTTTTTCACATCAATCGTTTGGCATGGTTAAATACTAACATTTACAATGTTGAATAATTTTATCAAGTCATTTGAGCACATGCATAATCACTACTATGTGTTTAAAAGCATTTCGGTGATAACTCATTTTCAACGGACAAAACTTGAAAAGAAGACATGCATCGTTACTAGGATAGTGTAGAACACTTATATGGTGATGAATTTTGTAAAATAGCATTAAACTCGTTAGATCACGAAGAAGAACTCTCCAGTTTTACGTGTAACTTCAACTGAAAATGACTTGTAAAGGGAAGCATGAGCCTTATGAACCCACGGATGGTCGCGGGTCTACAGCATGGCTATCTTGGGTGGTCCCCACCCTACGACTTGATTAAATTTAAGTTACAAAGGAGGTCCCATGTCGAAAACTCAAATCGGAAAAAAAAAGATGATCTGCGATTAAGCGGAAAAGCCTAAAATCCTGATTTTCGGACACCAAATCGGGTCTACATATCAATCATTGGTATTAAGGCAGAACACCGGGTATCTAATGCCAGGTGATCCACGACTATTAAAGCTACCCTTGGTAATACCTCACAAAGGTCGATGCCGTTAACTTGGTGTTGTAACTCCAATCCAACCATACATTTAAATCGAAAATCCATCCCCATCGAGATTTCATATATATTAGATTGAAGGACATTTCAACGAAGATCGAGCGACCACGATATCATTAGTCATTAGCAAAGTAAATCCAGTAAAAGCATCGGAGGTGGTGCGATGATGTTCATCGTTGAAGGACATTTCTACGAAGATCGGTGTAGCCACTAATATCATTAGTGGTTGGCAAGTAAATCCAAGAAAGCATCGGAGGTGATCGATGATGTTTATCGTTGAAGCATATTTCGGTGAAGATCGAGCGACCACGATATCATTAGCCGTTAGCAAGTAAATCCAATGAAGCATTGGAGGTGGTCGATGATGTTCACCAGATTGAAGGACATTTCGGCGAAGATCGAAAATTACGATATCATTGTCGTTAACAAGTAAATCCAATGAAGCATCGGAGGTGGTCGATGATGTTCACCGTTGAAGCACATTTCGGCGAAGATCGAAGACGACTACGATATCATTAGCCGTTGGCAAATAAATCCGATGAAGCGTCGGAGGTGGACCGATGATGTTCATAGATTGAAGCTTATTCGGCGAAGATCGAGCAACCACGATATCACTAGCCGTTGGCAAGTAAATCGATGAAGCATCGGTGGTCGTTGATGTTAGCCATTAAAAGCACATTTAAATGAAGGTCAACGACCTTGATATTATCGATCGTTGGCAAGTAAATCTAGCAAAGCATCGGAGATGATCCGATGATGTTAGCCGTTGAAGCACATTTCAACGAGCGAAGGTTAGGCGACCTTGATAGTATCTTTCGTTGGCATGTACAAAGGATTAAGGACTTTGGTGATAGCCCCAATGTCAACATCCTGTGGTCTCAATCATAGATGCCTCCTGTGAGCTTTGGGAACTACCAATCGGTAGGCATATCCACGTCTCTCTCCTCTGGTTCTTGTCTCACATCTCGGCCGTGGATCATATCCCTAGCTTTGATACCAAGCTGTGGCGCCCCCCAAAGCAGGTATATATCACCCATCTTGGGTCGCCAAATATCACACTACATAAATCCAAATATAACTTAATTATACAATGACGATCGTGTAAAATACGACAAAACATAAATGAGAGTTTTAACAAGAATATTGTTATCTGAGGCGATATCCACACTCGATGGTGTCCTCATTACAATTATTATCACATTATTATTAGTAGAATAGTGAGGGACTACTAAAGCCATTTATCTGGACCATCACTCTCTGTTCACGACTGCGTCTCGGCTATATTCTCATTTCACAAGAGAAACAATGAAAGAAAGGGTGAGCTCAACTAGCCCGATAAGAAATATTATGACTAAGATAATGCGAGAATAAATTATCCTTAGCCTTGACGATATAACAAGCGATAGAATACAATAGATAACAAGTTTTAGATCAACAACTCCGGTGAATAAGCGATCCATTAGAAGAGCGAGTAGAGGCATAAAATCTACTATCTTCTATGATTTAAAAAAGTTTTTCATCAATTTTATCGTTGTGACTCGACAATAAATAAAATCGAATCATCCTGCGCACCACGGCGAGGATATTCATGTAATCATCAATGGTGCAAGTGATTATATTAGAATAATCCTAGTCGTAATCATGACAAACGGTGTCCGTGATGAACTACATACCCGATGAGGAATTTTACCACATCATTAAATCACATTACGATTAAGATTATCTTGAATAATTCTGAGTCATAATCATACCAAGTCCATCTATCTGCGTAAGCCAAAGATGACTTTCATCACAATATAAGCATGAGGATGATGTGATGACATAATAATTCAATAAAACAAGTTCAAGGATAAATTTTAAAGATTTATAATTTAATTTATCCGAAATCAATAACGTCCAAATTGTCGACATAATCTTTGCTATGTGGAGTAAAATTCAAGAATAATATTCATGTACCAAAAATAATTTGAATGAGAAAAGAAATATATTTTTCGAATTGAATAGTACCGAAGTGAATAGTACTTTGGGAATAGTACCCCAGGAAATAGTACCCAGAAACACAAAAGTGTCCCGAATACTGAGTGAATAATACTAGAGTGAATAGTAATTGGGTAAATAGTAACTTGAAGTGAATAGTATTTAAACCTGAAAAGTACCCAAGAATACACAGTGAACAATACCAGAGTGAATAATGTAGCAGGGTGAATAGTAACCCATGAATAATAACTCATAAAGAAAAAATACCAAATAAAATGATATTCCATGGCGAGTACAAAGAAATGATATCTCATACAGTATAATAAAATCTACAAAGCGCGAATAGATTTTCACACTTCGCCGTGCGATAATCCACGTAAACGGATCATTTCCACAATTTAATAAAGAATGAATACAAAGGATTATTCACCGTACATGCGGTAATTCACATGGCGAGGTTATTCCAACAGAATAATAAAGAATGGAATAACAGAACAATTCACCATACATCGCGATAGATCCTTGCAGACGAGTTATTCTAACTAAGAATAATAAAGAATGGAACGAATCGTCATGCGTAATCAAAATCTGAGATAAGAAATTCAATAGAATAATAAAGAATGAAATAAGAATAGAATTCACGAGGGCATGCGATAGACCGCACTTACAGACGAGTTATTCTAACGAATAATAAAGAATGGAATAACAAAGAATTTCACCATGTATGCGGTGCTTGGCATAAACGGAGTTATTCAACGTAATAATAAAGAATGGAATAACAACCCTTACAGTATTGAAAGAAAATAACTCTCTTAAGTGATTACGAAAGAATAATACCCTTACCTCGAAAAGAAAATTTGGATACTAGAATAGTGAGGTAGCAGACTTCTCTTCTTCTTTCTCTCTATAATTTCTCTATATAATAATTGCTTTATAGCTTTAGTGAATTGGTGAGAAATGAAGGAAGAATGAGCTTCTATATATAGGAAAATATAGTTTTGATAATTGCATATTTTGGGGCTCAAAATATTATAGTATAATACCTTCCTCTTTTCCTTCATTTTTAATTTATTCCTGCAAGTATTATCAAACTTGCACCATCTCCCCTAATAGTAAATCATGTGAATCAATAGTTCTAAACATGTAAAAATACAATTACAATTATAGTACCTCCGGTATACCTCTATTTTAACTTAGTCATACAGTATTATCAATCTTGCACCAACTCCCCTAATAGTAAATGAATGTGAATCAATAGTACACACATGTGAACAAATAGTTATACTCATGTGAATCAATAGCAATTAATTCCTCATTTATCGATTAATTACCTCGTTAATCGATATAACCTCTAAACATCAATTATTATCGGAAATAAATGTTGATTTCAACTAACACTAATAATTTCAACACAATGGAACTATCAATTTCATCTTTAATCAACACGAACTTATTCATCATTAATATTATAATTCACAATATTTAACAACTAGGTCGTTCGGGAAGAGGGCTTTTCGATAAGGATTTCTCCTATTGACCGCAATTAGATTATCTAACCTCTCCTTGGAAACTTCTAGACATTATCGATTATTGCGAATAATAATATGAATAACTTTATCGTCTCAATTATTGATTTAATAATATAAAATATTATGACAATAATTGAATAAAAGCTAGTGACTTCTCACGTAAGCATCAATAATCAAAGATACTCCACAATCTGGTAATGCTACTATGCAACCATAGCGTATTACCATACTTTACCATAGATTTTTACTGATGACTTGCTTACTTTGAAAAAATTTCACATATCACCCTTAACTTTAAACTTTTATCAATTTAACTATTTACCAAAATAGAAAAATTGAATACTTTTATTCATAAAATTCGGGATCTCACACGAATGCCTTAATCGGATGCGGTTTGAAAGTTATGAAGGTTGACGGGACATGTTAGCGAAGTGCGTGCTGAGATGAGATAGCGAGACCGCATTGGTAGAGGCAACCCTACGTAGCCATAGGTGGACGACTCTGGCAAGGCAAGACCCACGAACCATCCAATCTACAAATATATGCACTTGGTTGCTCATTTGAAAAAAAAGAAGAAAAAAGAAAAATTTTGTCCATTTCGATTACGTACACACTTCTCTGGCTTGCTCAAATTTAGTGATTCTTCTTTCAAAACACTTGTAAACTTCGTGGTTTACAACATACTAAAATTTAACTAGTAGAAACCGATGTGAGACCCCAAATTTTATGAATAAAGATTTAAATTTCTCGAAATATTTTTGAATATTATGGAATGAATTTGATATAATGTTATAGTTATGGGTAATATTTAGAAATTTTGAAAAGTATGGAAGTTGTCATATAATATTTGATCGGTTGGGGAATATTCGTTTTAACGAGGGAATATTAGATACAGCAGCATAATCATTGGTGGACCCCACAATGGAATTATTATCGGATTGAGAAAACGACAAAAATATTTTATGAAAATAACGGCGAAAATTTTCTACCGTTAAAAGCTGTTGAACTACTTTCGGTAGTAAAATTACGATGTCTGGCGTGGTTGCATAGTAGCACAGTATTGATTATTGATGCTTACGTTGAAGTCACTCGGTTTTGTTCAATTATTGCTATAGTAATTGTTGCATAGTATATCACGTTATTTGATTTAATTATTATTCGATATTTTATATATTATTAAATCAATAATTGAGATAACAAAGTTATTAATATTCTTATTTGCGATATTAGCGATGTCTAAAAGTTACGTCAAGGAGAGGTTTGGTCACCTAATTGCTGCTTGATAGGAGAAATTCTTATTGAAAGCCCTTCTTTCACAGGAACGACCTAATCGATTAATATTGTGAACTATAATAATGATGATAAATGTTGTTAAATATATTGAGGTGTCTTTTTATGAAGTCATGGAAGTTTATATATATATTATATATATAAATTTTATTTTATTTGTATTATTAATTTAATAAAACAAAAAAGCTTTTATATAAAAAAATGTAATACTTTTATAAAGTTATTTGTTTTATTAGACTATAAATAGAATATATTATATTCTATTATGCATAGTGTTTTTTGCATAGTAAAATTTTTTATATAAAATGAATACTTTTATAAAGTTATTTGTTTTATTAGACTATAAATAGAATATATTATATTTTATTATCGTAGTGTTGCATAGTGCTTGCATAGTATTTGCGTAGTAAAATCTTTTTTATATAAAACAGAATACTTTTTATAAAGTTATTACGTTTTATTAGATTATAAATAGAATATATTATATTTTATTTAAAAGATTTTGTTTTATTGGAATATTTTATTAATCTGCATAGTAAATCAATATGGACCATCCGTTTAAAAAGTAAATCAATACGGGCGGTTCATGAATTAATTACTATTCAGTCTATTCTCCTATAAATAGAAGCTCGTTCCTTCATTATTTCTTACGAATTTCTTTGAAACTCTAGATAAAGAAACTATAGAGAGAAAGAAGAAAAGCGTTACGCTACTTCACTACTCCTATATCCGGTTTTTTCTAAGGTAAGAGGGTATTATTTCTTTCATATTTATGAAGAGAACTTACATTATTCCATTCTTTATTATTACATTGGAATAACTTTGTATCGTGGGCTACCCTATACTTGGTGAAATTCTTACATTATTCCATTCTTTATCATTATGTTGGAATAACTTATACATCAAGTATCGCATACATGGTGAAATTCTTACATTATTCCATTCTTTATTATTATGTTGGAATAACTTTGTTTATCTCAAATCTGCATACATAGTGAAATTCTTACTATTATTCCATTCTTTGTTATTACATTGAATAACTTTGTTTATCTGATAATGTACCATCATGGTGAAATTCTTCATTATTCCGTTCTTTATTATTACATTAGAATATCACATGCAATAACGTTTACAGGACTGGTTCCATTATTTATTATTACATTGGAATAACTTGTCTTGTCTTGTCTATCGCATGCATGGTGATTTACATTGTTATTCCATTCTTTATTATTACGTAAAATATCACGTCACGCTAAATGCGTTTTACGTGGGACTGGTTCCATTATTTATTATTCTATTGGGAATAACACGTACATGCGATCTATATCGCACGCATGGTGAATATACATTATTCCATTCTTTATTATTCTGTTGGAATAACTTTTATGTGGATTACCACATGCATGGTGAATGATCCTTTGTATTCATTCCTTATTAAATTATGGAAATAATTAATTTACATTAATTATGATGAGAGTCATAATAAAAGCATTGAATGATGAAAACCATGGTATATTTAGTATTAGTAAGTGTTATGATAAGTTATGTTGGTTATTATGTGAAAACATGAAAGTTTCTTAGAAATCACAAAGAGTTGAAAATCGATTTTGGTGAAAATGGAACATGAAATTCAATTGACCATATCTCCTATTATATTTCAAATTTTTGAGTGTGGTCAAGTCCTAGATTTAAATCTATGAGTTTACTAACTTATGCAAGTGGAATCACTAGAAAAGGTGTTGTAGATTTTTAAATTGTGGACTATTTTTAGCAAAGGAGTCGAAAGTTGGAAAATAGCAAAAACTACATCCATAATTTTGTAAGGGTTGTTTTTGACCAATTAATTTATGAGAACAATTCCGGTCTTTTGTGACATGAAAGTATATGGTATAAGGTACCTCTGTCCAAAAATGAGCTCATTCAGACTTAAAATGAGCAAGTTATGACTATTTCAATATTTATTAAATGAAAAAAACGTTATAACGAGTTCTATAACTCAGATGACCATGAAATTTAAAGCTGGAAGCTTACATTAACATGTGTAAGATCCTTCCATGATTTGGGAATTTACGGAGTTAACCTTGAGGTAGCTAATTTCTTGAGGAATTAATTAGAAATTGATTTTTGAAAAATAGTAAATGAATTTTAAAAATTCCAGAGAAAATATATATGTTTATTATGGGGCTATATTATGCTAAATCCCGGAAAAGAAATATTTTTGGGACCTGATTTGGTATTTTTTCATGAAAATGGTTTAATTACGAACATATGAGTTAAATATGTTATGTGAAGTAACAAAGTTTGAAAATAAATTTTATGGCTTGGGAATCTTATACGAGGTATATGAATATTTTTGATAAGGGATTTGATCATTGGTGATGAAATCTTATGAGTATGGCATTCTTTGAATGATTAAATGCATTATTTAGTAAAATGTAAACAATTGAAATAAATTGTTTATAAGTTTAGAGGTGATTAAAATATTGTTATAATATTAATAATATTAGATTATTAGTTTATTAAGTGATTGATAATATTTGGATAAATTTAAAGTCTTTAATATTTATCCTTGTTTTAGTTTGATTAATGCTCATATCATTGTCATCATCCTCACGTGCTTATATGGTGATGAATTATCTTTGGCTTACGTGTGCGAAGATGAACTTTGTTTATTGAATTATATATCTTTGCTTACATGCAAAGATGGATTGTTGATTATTGGTTTTTATGGTTGTATATTTTTTGACTTACGTGCGAGAGATGGACTTGGTATGATTATGACGAGGATTATTCGGTATAGTCATGACCATTGATGATTTAAAGAATATCCTTGGCGTAGTGCGAGAGATGATTCGATGATATGGTTTATTTATTAAAATTTAGTCTTAGCGATAAAAATTAATGAAAACATTTTAAATCATAGAAGATAGTAGATTTTATTCTCTACTTGACTCTTCTAATGGATTATTTGTTCATACGCAGTTAAACTTGATGTCTATTGTATTTTATCAGTTTAACATTGTTGAAGACTAATGATAATTTATTTTGCATTATCTCGGTCATAATATTTCTTACTTGGTTTGGTTGAGCTCACCTTTCTTTCACCGTTCTCTTGTGAAATGAGAATATAGGCCGAGACGAGTCGGGGAGCGGAGTGACGGTCCGATATGATAGCATTAGTAGTCCTCACTATTACATTAAATAGTGTGATAATAAATATAATGAGGACTCCATTGAGTGTGGATATTGTCTAGATGACAATATTCTTATTAAAACTCTTAGTTTATGCTTTATCATATTTTACACTGACGATTGTTTTATTAAGTTGTATTTGTATTTTTGTACCATGTATTTGACGACTTTCTAATAGGTGATGTATACCTATTTTTGGGGTGTCACGGTTAGTATCAAAGCTTAGGGATATGATTCATGGTTAAGATTTGAGACTAGAACTAGGAGGGGAGAGACGGGGAATTCCTTCGCTAGTATGACCTACTTAAGTTTATTTGGTATTTAATTGGTCGGTCATAGTATAGGGATAATAGGTGTTATGTTAATTAACCCTTGTTTTGTGACAGTGTTTGAAAATGGCATCCGAAAATGTTGAGATAAGCAATGGAGCAAAATAATATGGCCGTATCGTAGTAATCTGAGGCTAAGTTTATGAGTTATCTCGGTTTGCATCCCATTTGGTCGATAATGAGGATCGAATGACGCGAATATTTCTAAGAGGTTTGAAACCCGATATAAGTCAATACCTCATTTCTCATAAACTTTGTTTATATTCGGATGTTGTGAATAGAACTCGCTTATTGGAGTAGCGATAATGAGTTAGCACAACCAAAAAGGTAACGACCAACAACACGATAATAATCGTCAGACGGTGGCAAATTCGACCATCCGAACAATGATGACCATCGTGGAAATTATCATGCGAAGAATGGTAACCACTTTAGTAGTAATCATGGCGAGATTAGGGTGATCATTCGATTATAACCGAACCGAATAGGCTATTTGGTTATAACCGAATACCGAAATATTCTTATTTTCAACATCTGAACTAATAACCAAATTTTGATAATAACCGAATAACCGAATACCGAATTATCAAATTGTAAATTTGGTATTTCGGGTAATAACCGAACACTTCAAGATACTGTGTAAATTCCCTCTTCTCAGCTTCTCTTCGTACACTTCTCTCGTCCCCATCTCGCTCAGCTCTCTCCCTCTTTAGTTGTACTCCAGAAGAGCGCTAGTAATATAGAGGAACAAATAGATAACCTTCAAAATAGATACCCGTTGATCAATAAATCAAGCACGCCTCTTTACCCAATCTTTAAACAAATCAAGCTCTTTGGCCCAATTTTCAAAATACGCCTCTTTCGAATCGATAACCTTCAGTTTCTCCCTACTCAAATTGCTTATTTACCTATTCCATCGCTTTGGTCTTAATTCTTGAATGAAACCAAGATTCGACTTGAAGAATGTAAGAAGCCCTTCATTTGCAAATCACTCGCTCGTTTCATCTCCGAATTTGGGTAATTAATTGGTTGTTTTGTACTTTTGTTCATGATAGGGACTTAAGAATGAGAAGAAAAAGAGACAAGATCGAGTCGGTTGAGAGAGAGAGACTGAAATCTGAGTGATGAGATACTCCATGAATATGCCCAGAATAGAAAACAGAGGTAGAGAGAGATAAATGACAGATGAAAGGGAGAAGGCGGTGGGGCTGTTTAGTGTTTACTAAGAGAGAGAAAGAGAAGACATATAAGGCTTAACATAGACTTCAGTTCGGTTAACATAGATAAGGGGTTTATAAGGCTTAACATAGACTTGGTTTGGTTATTCGGGTAGATCGAATTACCCAAATTTGAAATCCGAACTAATAACCGTAAACCGAAAAAAAATTCGGAAATACCCGAATTATAAAAAATACCCGAATTATTAAAAAAATTCGGTTAAATTATTTCGGTTGTGTTCAGTTTTTCGGTTACATCCGTTTTTTGCTCAACCCTGGCCAAGATAATAGAAGAGGAAATTTCAAGAAAAGAAGGTCACCTAGCCCGATTTTGTCGTGCACCAAAGTAAAGTCCAGCTAAGACGGTGGCACCAATGGCGGATACGAACAAAATAAAGTCGGTGGTTTCAAAAAGAGCATTTTTTGTGACTTCTCAAAAAGCGATTAACCCAAACGAAGTTAGTACGGGTTAGTTAATTATAAATTTTTATGAAGTATATACCTTATTAGATACCGGTTCTACCCATTCTTTTATCTCTTTTGTTTGCGTTCAACGTTTAAATTTGACTCCGGAGAAGTTAGACTTTGACTTATCGGTTGAAACTCCGTTAGGAGAAACCTTCATTACATGTGTTATCCAAGTCTTGGATGAGAGTCACAGTTTTGAATGATATTTCTATTGTTAATAAATTTCCTGACGTATTCTTGTAGACTTCTTAGCCTACCCCTAGAGCGTGAAATCAAATTTTGTATTGACCCCAGTACAAAACCCATTTCTAAAACCCTTAAATATTTCTTTAACCAAAACGAACGTATAATGCGCCAAAGACGTTGGCTCGAGCTGTTGAAGATTACGATCGTACCATTCAATACCATCGTGGAAGAGCGAACGTGGTAGCTGACATGTTGAGTTGAAGATCGTATACGTTTACGAGTGCGATGTTGTGAACACAAAGACTCATTTCGTATAACTTACAAATGATGAAGATAGAGTTAAAGACTCTAAGGACCCACGTGGTGATATCAAATATACGAGTAGAATCGACTTTAATCAATAAAGTTAAAGTCGTTCAAGCTACACACCCGAATCTGATGAATGTGAAGAAGAAGGTTCAAGAGGGTGTTATTCTAGAAGCAAGAATCGACGAAGAAAGGAAATCTCAACCCTCGATTTAATTGGCCCATTTGAAATCCTCGATCGAGTAGGAACTGTGGCCTATAGACTCGTTTTACCGCGAAGTATGTCGCATGTTCATAACGTTTTTCACATATCGATGTTACGTAAATATGTGGACGACCCGAACCATATTATTGATTTAGAACCGGACGAGATAGCGGATAATTCAACGTATGAAGATGTACCTATTAAAATCCTGGAATATATTCTACGCTTAAAGGTTATACCTCAAGAGTTAGAATCTGATGAAGTGTCCTTATCTGTTCGGCATACAAGGTACGTACGTAAATTTCGAGGGCAAAATTTTATAAGGAGGAGAGATTGTGAGACCCCAGATTTTATGAATAAAGATTTAATTTTCTCGAAATATTTTTTTTAATATTATGGTGTGAATTTGAGATAATGTTATAGTTGTGGGTAGTATTTATAAATTTTGCAAAGTAAGCAAGTAGTTATATAATATTCGATTGGTCGGGGAATATTCGTTTTAATAGGGAATATTCTTACGATGGCACAATCATTGGTGGACCCCACAACGGAAGTATTATCATAGTAAGAAAACGATAGAATTGTCTTTTTATAAAATAACGGCGGAAGTGTTACCGTTAAAACTGTTGAACTACCCTAGAGTAAAAGTAAAAAGAATACGATGTCTGGCGTGGTTGCGTAGTAATACACTAAGGTATTGGTTATTGATGCTTACGTGAGAATTCACTTAGTTATACTCAATTATTGCTACGATAATTGTTTGCATCATATCTCTCATATTATTGATTCGATTATTGTCACAAAGATCATCTCGCATTATATGATATATTATTAAATCAATAATTGAGGCGAGAAAGTTATTCATATTATTAAATTGTAATATTTACAATGTCTAGAAGTTCTACCAAGTAGAGGTTTGGTCACCTAATTAATGCCATGATAGGAGAAATCCTTATTGAAATCCCCTTTTCCTAGGAACGACACGGTTGTTAAATATTGTGAGTTATAATATTAATGATGAATAAGTTCGTGTTGATTAAAGATGAATTTGATAGTTCCATTGTGTTGGGATTATTTGTGTTAGTAGAAATTGACATTTATTTCGATAATAATTGATGTCTGGAGATTATATTGTTCAATCTGGTATTTAAGGCACTTTTCATGTCGGAGTACTATTCACGAGTTACTATTCACGAGTTACTATTCACGAGTTACTATTCATGAGTTACTATTCACGAGTTACTATTGAGTCACATTCACTTACTATTAGGGGAGTTGGTGCAAGATTGATAATACTTGCATGACTAAGTTAAAAATGGAGGTATAGATGGAGGTACTATACTGTAATTAATTCTTTCACATGTTTAGAACTATTGAGTCACATGATTTACTATTGATTCGATGATTTACTATTAGGGGAGGTGGTGCAAGTTTGATAATACTTGGATGATCGAATTATAAATAAAAGAAAAGTTGGAGGTATTGTCTCGTAATTTTTCGAGCCCCAAAATGTGCAATTATCGAAACTATGTTTTCCTATAAATAGAAGCTCATTCTTCCTTCATTTCTCACCAATTCACTAAAGCTTTAGAGCCATTATTCTAGAGAGAAAGAAAAAGAGAAGTCTACTACCTCACTATTCTAGTATCCAGTCTTTTTTGAGGTAAGGGGTATTATTCTTTCGTATTCATGAAGAGAATTATTTCTTTTAATACTCGTAAGAGTTGTTATTTCATTCTTTATTATTATGTTGGAATAACCTATTTATGCGAAGTACCGCATACTTGGTGAAATTCTTCTATTATTCCATTCTTTGTTATTTTGTTGAATAACTTTTTTTATGCGATGTCTCGCATACACGGTGAAATTCTTCTATTATTCCGTTCTTTATTATTACGTTTTAATATCCCGTATCTGTAACGCGCTTCGCCGACACAGTTCCATTATTTATTATTACATTGGAATAACTTTGTTTGTGCGGATCTATCGCATGCGTGGTGATTTACATTGTTATTCCATTCTTTATTATTCTATCGAAATATCCTGCTCAATGCATTTCTGTGCCTTTGACTGGTTCCATTATTTATTATTACATTGGGAATAACACATCACGTAGTCTATCGCATGCGCATGGTGAATCCTACTGTTATTCCATTCTTTATTATTCAGTTTTAATAACCTGCCTGTGTGGATTACCACATGCATGGTGAATGATCCTTTGTATTCATTCCTTATTAAATTGTGAAAATGATCTGTTTACATTGATTATGATGAGAGTCATAATAAAAGCATTGGACAGATGAAAACCATGGGTATATGTAGTATTAGTAACTGTTATGATAAGTTATGTTGGTTATTATGTGAAAACATGAAAGTTTCTTAGAAATCACAAAGAGTTGAAAATCAGATTTTGGTGAAAATGGAACATAAAATTTAATTGACCATATCTGCTATTATATTTCGAATTTTTTAGTGTGGTCAAGTCCTAGATTTAAATCTATGATTTTACTAACTTATACAAGTGGAATCACTAGAAAAGGTGTTGTAGATTTTCGTGTGGACTATTTTTAGCAAAGGAGTCTAAAACTAGAAAATAGCAAAAAGCTACTGCCCATAATTTTGTAAGGGCTATTTCGGCCACTTAATTTGTGAGAACAATTCCAGACTTTTGAGACATGAAAGTATATGGTATAAGCTACCTCCTGTCCAAAAATGAGCTCATTCCGACTTAAAATGAGCAAGTTATGACTATTTCAATATTTAGGTTTTTTCGACGAAAAACGCTATAACCGGAGTTCTATAACTTCGATGATCATGAAATTTAAACAGGAAGCTCACATTAGCATGTGTAAGATCCTTCCAAGATTTGGGAATTTCTGGAGTTAACCTTGAGGTAACTAATTTCTTGAGGAATTAATTAGAAATTGATTTTTGAAAAATAGTAAATGAATTTTAAAAATTCCGAAAAAAAATATATGTTCATTATGGGACTATATTATTCTAAATCCCAGAAAAAAAATATTTTTGGGACTTATTTGGTATTTTTCATGAAAATGATTTAGTTACGAACATATGAGTTAAATATGTTATGTGAAGTAACAAAGTTGAAAAATAGGATTTTATGGCTTGGGAATCCTATATAAGGTATATACATATTTTTGATAAGGGATTTGATCATTGGTGATGAAATCTTATGAATATGGCATTCTTTGAATGATTAAATGCATTATTTGGTAAAGTGTAAACAATTAAAATAAATTGTTTATAAGTTTAGAGGTGATTAAAATATTGTTATAATATTAATAATATTAGATTATGAGTTTATTAAGTGATTGATAATATTTGGATAAATTTAAAGTCTTTAATATTTATCCTTGTTTTAGTTAGATTAATTCTTATATCATTGTCATCATCCTCATGCTTATATGGTGATGAAAGTTATATTTGGCTTACGTGCGAAGATGGACTGTTGTTTATTGAATTATATATCTTTGGCTTACATGCAAAGATGGATTGTTGATTATTGGTTTTATGGTTTTATATTTTTGGCTTACGTGCAGAGATGGACTTGGTATGATTATGACCAGGGATTATTCGGTATAGTCATGACCATTAATGATTTAAAGAATATCCTTGGCCCGTAGAGCAGGGATGATTCGATGATGTGGTTTATTTATTAAGCTGAGTCTCAGCGATAAAAATTGATGAAAACATTTTAAATCATAGAAGATAGTAGATTTTATTCTCTACTTGACTCTTCTAATGGATTGTTTGTTCCGCTGCAGTTAAACTTGATGTCTATTGTATTTTATCAGTTTAACATTGTTGAAGACTAATGATAATTTATTCTGCATTATCTCAGTCATAATATTTCTTAGTGGGCTAGTTGAGCTCACCCTTTCTTTCACTGTTCTCTTCAGGAAATGAGAATATAGCTGGGACGAGTCGGGAAACGGAGTGACGGTCCAGATGATAGCATTAGTAGTCCTCACTATTTTGTTAAATAGTGTGATAATAAATATAATGAGGACTCCATTGAGTGTGGATATTGTCTAGAAGACAATATTCTTATTAAAATTCTTAGTTTATGCTTTGTCGTATTTTACACGACAGTTGTATTATTAAGTTGTATTTGTATTTTTGTACCATGTATTTGGCGACTCAGAATAGGTGATGTATACCTATTTTTGGGGGTGTCACAGTTGGTATCAAAGCTTAAGGATATGATTCCTGGCTAAGATTAGAGACTAGAACTAGGAGGGGAGAGACGGGGAATTCCTTCGCTAGTATGACCTACTTAAGTTTATTTGGTATTTAACTGGTCGGTCATAGTATAGGGATAATAGGTGTTATGCTAATTAACCCTTGTTTTGTGACAGTGTTTGAAAATGGCATCTGAAAATATTGAGATAAGCAATGGGGCAAAATAATATGACCGTATCGCAGTACGAGGCTAAGCTTGCGGAGTTATCTCGGTTTGCATCCCATTTGGTCTATAATGAGGATCGAATGACGCGAATATTTCTAAGAGGTTTGAAACCTGATATACGTCAATACCTCATTTCTCATAAACTTTGTTTATATTCAGATGTTGTGAATAGGACTCGATTATTGGAGCGATAATGAGTTAGCACAACCAAAAAGTATTGACCAACAACACGATAATAATCGTATCGGCAATTACGTGACCCATCCGAACAATGATGACCATCGTGGGGAAATTATCATGCCAAGAATGGTAACCACTTCGGTAGTAATCATGGCCAAGATTAGGACTGATCATTCGGTTATAACCGAACCGAATAGGCTATTTAGTTATGAGACTATTAATCAGAATTTGAATTTTTTTTAGTCAACTGATTAGTTACTTTTATAGATAAATTATAAATTATAATATTATATATTCAAATCCTTATATTGTAGTTCTGGTCATCTTCTTTGGAGACAACTAAGAGTAGCCGCTCAAAGCAAGAAAATAAATTAAGTTATTCTCATTTGCAAAAAAAAATTGATACCAATGTATGATTAAGTAAGTAAGAAAAATGAGTGTAATATTAATTAATTAATTATCAAACTTATTTATATATATAATCATTGGTGGACCCCACAATGGAATTATTATCGGATTGAGAAAACAACAAAAATATTTTTATGAAAATAACGGCAAAAATTTTACCGTTAAAACTGTTGAACTACTCGGTAGTAAAATTACAGTAATACGCGTGATTGCATAGTAGCACACGGTATTGATTATTGATGCTTACGTGAGAAGTCACTCAGTTTTGTTCAATTATTGCTATAGTAATTGTTGCATAGTATATCACGTTATTTGATTTAATTATTGTCGATATTTTATATATTATTAAATCAATAATTGAGATAACAAAGTTATTAATATTCTTATTTGCGATATTAACGATGTCTAGAAGTTCTGTCAAGGAGAGGTTTGGCCACCTAATTGCGCGCCAATAGTGAGAAATTCTTATTGGAAAGCCCCTTCTTTTCTGGGAACGACCTAGTCGATTAATATTCTGTTATTCCATTCCTTATTATTATGTTGGAATAACCTGTTTATGCGAAGTACCGCATACATAGTGAAATTCTTCTATTATTCCATTCTTTGTTATTCTATTGAATAACTTTGTTTGTCTGAATCCGCATACATGGTGAAATTCTTCTATTATTCTGTTCTTTATTATTCTGTCGGAATATCCTATCTGTGCGTTTACACCGGACCTGGTTCCATTATTTATTATTCTGTTGGAATAACATCTGTCTGCATCTTGCCTATCGCATTTACGGTGATTTCGCTTGTTATTCCATTCTTTATTATTCTCGCTCGGAATATCATCGTATCAAGTTTACGTCGGACCTGGTTCCATTATTTATTATTCTGTTGGGAATAACCTGTCTGTGCAGTCTATCGCACGCATGGTGAATACTTCTGTTATTCCATTCTTTATTATTCTGTTGGAATAACCTGCCTATGTGGATTACCACATGCATGGTGAATGATCCTTTGTATTCATTCCTTATTAAATTATGGAAATAATTAATTTACATTAATTATGATGAGAGTCATAATAAAAGCATTGGACAGATGAAAACCATGGGTATATTTAGTATTAGTAAGTGTTATGATAAGTTATGTTGGTTATTATGTGAAAACATGAAAGTTTCTTAGAAATCACAAAGAGTTGAAAATCAGATTTTGGTGAAAATGGAACATGAAATTCAATTGACCATATCTCCTATTATATTTCGAATTTTTGAGTGTGGTCAAGTCCTAATTTAAATCTATGAGTTTACTAACTTATGCAAGTGGAATCACTAGAAAAGGTGTTGTAGATTTTAGTGTGGACTGTTTTTAGCAAAGGAGTCAAAAGTTGGAAAATAGCAAAAAACTACTGCCCATAATTTTGTAAGGGTTGTTTCGGCCAATTAATTTATGAGAACAATTCCAGCCTTTTGTGACATGAAAGTATATGGTATAAGGTACCTCCTGTCCAAAAATGAGCTCATTCCGACTTAAAATGAGCAAGTTATGACTATTTCAATATTTATTCCGACGAAAAACGTTATAACCAGAGTTCTATAACTCCGATGACCATGAAATTTAAACTGGAAGCTTACATTAACATGTGTAAGATCCTTCCAAGATTTGGGAATTTCTGGAGTTAACCTTGAGGTAGCTAATTTCTTGAGGAATTAATTAGAAATTGATTTTTGAAAAATAGTAAATGAATTTTAAAAATTCCGAGAAAAATATATGTTCATTATGGGGCTATATTATGCTAAATCCCAGAAAAGAAATATTTTTGGGACTGATTTGGTATTTTTCATGAAAATGGTTTAGTTACGAACATATGAGTTAAATATGTTATGTGAAGTAACAAAGTTTGAAAATAGAATTTTATGGCTTGGGAATCTTATACAAGGTATATGAATATTTTTGATAAGGATTTGATCATTGGTGATGAAATCTTATGAGTATGGCATTCTTTGAATGATTAAATGCATTATTTAGTAAAATGTAAACAATTGAAATAAATTGTTTATAAGTTTAGAGGTGATTAAAATATTGTTATAATATTAATAATATTAGATTATGAGTTTATTAAGTGATTGATAATATTTGGATAAATTTAAAGTCTTTAATATTTATCCTTGTTTTAGTTAGATTAATTCTTATATCATTGTCATCATCCTCATGCTTATATGGTGATGAAAGTTATATTTGGCTTACGTGCGAAGATGGACTGTTGTTTATTGAATTATATATCTTTGGCTTACATGCAAAGATGGATTGTTGATTATTGGTTTTATGGTTGTATATTTTTGGCTTACGTGCAGAGATGGACTTGGTATGATTATGACCAGGGATTATTCGGTATAGTCATGACCATTGATGATTTAAAGAATATCCTTGGCCCGTAGTGCAGGGATGATTCGATGATATGGTTTATTTATTAAGCTGAGTCTTAGCGATAAAAATTAATGAAAACATTTTAAATCATAGAAGATAGTAGATTTTATTCTCTACTTGACTCTTCTAATGGATTGTTTGTTCCGCTGCAGTTAAACTTGATGTCTATTGTATTTTATCAGTTTAACATTGTTGAAGACTAATGATAATTTATTCTGCATTATCTCAGTCATAATATTTCTTACTGGGCTAGTTGAGCTCACCCTTTCTTTCACTGTTCTCTTCAGGAAATGAGAATATAGCTGGGACGAGTCGGGGAACGGAGTGACGGTCCAGATGATAGCATTAGTAGTCCTCACTATTCTGTTAAATAGTGTGATAATAAATATAATGAGGACTCCATTGAGTGTGGATATTGTCTAGATGACAATATTCTTATTAAAACTCTTAGTTTATGCTTTGTCATATTTTACACGACAGTTGTTTTATTAAGTTGTATTTGTATTTTTGTACCATGTATTTGACGACTCAGAATAGGTGATGTATACCTATTTTTGGGGGTGTCAGAGTTGGTATCAAAGCTTAGGGATATGATTCATGGTTAATATTTGAGACTAGAACTAGGAGGGGAGAGACGGGGAATTCCTTCGCTAGTATGACCTACTTAAGTTTATTTGGTATTTAATTGGTCGGTCATAGTATAGGGATAATAGGTGTTATGTTAATTAACCCTTGTTTTATGACAGTGTTTGAAAATGGCATCTGAAAATGTTGAGATAAGCAATGGAGCAAAATAATATGACCGTATCGTAGTACGAGGCTAAATTTGCGGAGTTATCTCGGTTTGCATCCCATTTGGTCGATAATGAGGATCGAATGACGCGAATATTTCTAAGAGGATTGAAACCCGATATACGTCAATACCTCATTTCTCATAAACTTTGTTTATATTCAGATGTTGTGAATAGGACTCAGTTATTGGAGCGCGATAATGAGTTATCACAACCAAAAGGTGACGGCCAACAACACGATAATAATCGTACCGGTGGCAACGGCCATCCGAACAATGATGACCATCGTGGGGGAAATTATCATGCCAAGAATGGTAACCACTTCGGTAGTAATCATGGCCAAGATTAGGACTGTTCATTCGGTTATAACCGAACCGAATAGGCTATTTGGTTATAACCGAATACCGAAATATTCTTATTTTCAACATCTGAACTAATAACCAAATTTTGATAATAACCGAATAACCGAATACCGAATTATCAAATTGAAAATTTGGTATTTCGGTGTAATAACCGAACACTTCAAGTTACCGTGTAAATTCCCTCTTCTCGACTTCTCTTCGTACACTTCTCTCGTCCCCATCTCGCCGAATCTCTCCTCTTTAGTTGTACTCCAGAAGAGCGCTAGTAATATAGAGGAACAAATAGATAACCTTCAAAATAGATACCCGTTGATCAATAAATCAAGCACGCCTCTTTACTCAATCTTTAAACAAATCAAGCTCTTTGGCCCAATTTTCAAAATACGCCTCTTTCGAATCGATAACCTTCAGTTTCTCCCTACTCAAATTGCTTATTTACCCATTCCATCAGTTCTTTGGTGCCGAATTCTTGAACAGAAACCAAGATTCGACTTGAAGAATAGAAGAAGCCCTTCATTTGCAAATCACTCGCTCCGTTTCGTCCCGAATTTGGGTAATTAATTGGTTGTTTTGTACTTTTGTTCATGATAGGGATTTAAGAATGAGAAGAAAAAGAGACAAGATCGAGTCGGTTGAGAGAGAGAGACTGAAATCTGAGTGATGAGATACTCCATGAATATGCCCAGAATAGAAAACAGAGGTAGAGAGAGATTAATGACAGATGAAAGGGAGAAGGAGGTGGGGCTGTTTAGTGTTTACTAAGAGAGAGAAAGAGAAGACATATAAGGCTTAACATAGACTTCAGTTCGGTTAACATAGATAAGGGGTTTATAAGGCTTAACATAGACTTGTTTCGGTTATTCGGGTAGACCGAATTACCCAAATTTGAAATCCGAACTAATAACCGTAAACCGAAAAAAAATCCGGATATACCCGAATTATAAAAAATACCCGAATTATTAAAAAAATTCGGTTAAATTATTTCAGTTGTGTTCAGTTTTTCGGTTACATCCGTTTTTTGCTCAACCCTAGCCAAGATAATAGAAGTGGAAATTTCAAGAAAAGAAGGTCACCTAGCCCGATTTTGTCGTGCACCAAAGTCAAGTCCAGCTAAGACGGTGGCACCAATGGCGATATCTGAACAAAATAAAATCTCTGGTTTTTCAAAAGAGCGTTTTTGTGACTTCTCAGCGAATAACCCAAACGGGTTAATACTGGGTTAGTTAATTATAAATTTTGTGAAGTCTATACCTTATTAGATAATCTGGTTCTACCCATTCTTTTATCTCTCTTGCTTGTGTTCATAAGTATATTGTATCATTCCCATTACGAGTTGTGGTAGGTGAAGTAAGATGATGCGAAATGTTGTTACAACTTTATTATTACAAATGATAAAGAGTTAAAGACTACAAGGTTTGAATACAAATATTATCTTCTAGACAATATCTATACTCAAATAAATCCTCATCACATTTATTGATACATTATTTTACAAAATGGTGAGGACTACTAAACAACTCTCTCTAGAACCTTCATTCCATACCCAAAATGGCTACTAAACAACTCTCTCTAGAACTTTATTCCATACCCAGCCTCCACGAGAAGAAAAATGGAACAAAAAGGAAAAGGGTGAGCTCAACTAGCTCGATAAAGAATATTATGACTAAGATAATATCTGACAAATTATCGTTAGTCTTGACGAGGAAAAATCTAATAGAATCTGATAGACAACAAATTTTAAATCAATATTAAGTGGCGGAAATAATAATTCATTAGAAGAGTTAAGTAGAGAATGCAAACTACTATCTTCCATGTATGAATTTAAAAGTTCATCGTCTATCTTTTATCCTGTAACATCAATCGATATATATCTAGAATCAAATATTCATCTTTTTACACTCTGGGCGAAAGATATTCATCGATTAATTAATGTTCATCTAAACATTTTGTTCATCTTTTACTTTTACTGGCGAAGATATTCTTCGAAATCATTCATCTTTGCTTCTGAGGGCAAAGATATTCCATAATATCATCATTTAAGGCGAAGATGATGAAAAATATTTTTAAAAAAGCGAATCCGATGAAACAAAATGACAAGGATTAAGGATTAAGGATTAAGTACTTTGTTTTATCCACGTCCAAAAATACCTCAAAAATAATCATAGTGGTGTAAAATTCAAGAATGATCAAAACATGGATCTGATCAAAGCTAGTATCCGAAATAGATATTTTGGACGAAAAGAAAAAATTTTCATTTTTAGATGAATAGTGCTTATTAAATGATAATACTGCATTATCGTGAATAGTCGTATCGTGAATAGTAACTCAAACACCAAAAGATAGAAATTTCACAAAAAAAACATCTTGCTTAATAGTAGTAACTCGTGAATAGTAACTCATGAATAATTCAACTTTGAATAAAACTCATGAATAGTAACCCAGACATGAAAAAGTTCCAAATTTGATAAAAAGTTCCAACCAATATTTGACATAATGATATTGAAGAAATAATATCATTTGAAAAAAAAAATAACATCCACACCTCGAAAAGATCGATACTTCTAAATGAAAACAGGATATAGGCTATGACTTGAACTTGCATAGTATAGCAATACTCAAATTATACTCAAAATACTCACAAGAATAAACTCGATAATATAGAGAGAAAACTTGATTTACGGTGTGATTTTCAATTCTAACCTAAGCACCTATTTATAGGAAAATGCTTTAGAACACAAAAGCGAAAAATTTAATATAATATTAATATATATATATAAATTTTCCTCATTACACTTTCTAAATCTGAATTCAGCCATGCTTGACAACAAATAAGTCTACCAAACAAATCAAAAAAACGTTTTTATTATTTAAAATAATTAAAACTTCCAAAAATCAATTATTTGAACTTGAACTTCAATAATTCATAATAAATAGCCCTTTTATCAGAAAATTCGAATCTCGCTTGAGTTTTATAGGAAATTCAATTCTCTACAACTTTGGAAGAAAGTTTTTCCAAATTCCAAACAAAAATTGGCCGAAATCCACAAGCAGACGATTTTACACAATATAATCAAATTTCGATCGATAAATGGGGTCCACAGACATGTTTAACATGTTTTAAACATTTATTGCAACAAAATACTCTTCTCCTCGTATATCATCATATCCCACATTCGTTGTAAAAATATCACCATTATTATTATATTAAAATATAATAATATATTTAAATGAATTATTTTATCGAAAAAAGATAAAATTTCAATTTTCAACAATTGTCACATTAAAATTTTTCTCCATCTATATCCACATAAAATCAATATTTTCCTCATCATATGAATCAATAATTAATTATTCACAAATAATATTACAGAATCACAATATTGACAACGAGGCGGTTCCGGAAGAGGGGCTTTCGATAAAATTTCTCACTTCTTGGCGTATGATTAGGTGACCAAACCTCTCCTTAGGCGAACTTTCTAGACATTGCCAATAATGTTATCTAATAATATTATTAGGATAATATGAATTATTGCTTGATAATGAAAAATATTGTGTAATGACAATTATTGAAACAACGACAATATAAAATATCAACCTTGACAATTATTAAATCGATAAAATCTTGAGCGATAATTCTGTAACCATTATTGAGTAGTGCCTTCTTACGTAAGAATCAATAATTGGTGCGATCTGGTATCTTCTTGTGTTTTAACCACAGAGTATTTTAACGATATTAATGGTAACAACTTCTGTAGTTATTTTTAAACAACTTATATTTGTCGTTTTCTTCATCGATATCAATCACTTTCCGTTATGGGGCCCACACATGGTTTTACTTGCATCGTGCGAATATTCCCAACGATCTGAATATTCCACGACCAAACGAATATTCCCAAACAATGATGAATATTTTATAACCACTTGCTTATTTTGAAATATTTAAGTATTTTACCCTAACTATCCACATTAATCAAATCAACCCTTACTATTTCAAAATAATAAATAGAAAATTAAATTTCATTAATAATAAGTTGGGGTCTTACAACCTCCCTCCTTATGAAATTTAATCCTCGAAATTGGCGTCACGTACACAGTGTTTGAAAAGGTGAGGATACCTCGCTTTCATTTCCGTTTCAATTCGGGTCATTTCCTCTATAGCATGATTCCTCCATGAAACTTTAACTTGTGGTATGACCTTTCTTGGCGTAGGACATGCTCCTTCTATCCAAGATCTTGGCAATTACCTCCTCATCGTTAAGTCTTGGCTATCTCGTCCGGGTTCTAACTCTATAACGTGGTTGGGTCTTTCACATATTTACTGAAATGCGAGATATGTGAAACACATTATGAACACGAGACATACTTGGAGGTAACTTGAAGTCTATAGGCTACATTTCCTACTCGGTCGAGAATTTGAAATGGACCCGATAAATCGTGGATTGAGCTTTCCTCTCTTCCCAAATCTTGTAACTCCCTTCCATGGAGCAACTTCATGACAATACATGATCCCCTACACTAAATTCCACGTCCTTTCGATGAAGATCCGCATAACTCTTTTATGGAGATCTTGTCTTGGTTTGTATCGTTGTCGAATCATTTGGATCTTTTCGGTGATCATATACGTACTAACTTCGGGTCCCAACAATGTTGCTTCACCCACCTCATCCCAACATATTGGAAGCGACATTTTCGTCCATATAATGCTTGAATGGAGCCACACTATACTTGCACGATAAGCTGTTGTTGTAGGAGAATTCCACCATGGTAAATACTTATCCCAAGCGCCTTGAAGTCTAGGACCACGAGTCTTAATAGATCTTGAAGAGTTTGAATAGTCCTCTCTGATTGTCCAAATCCGTTTGAGGATGGTATGCGAACTAAATCGCAAATCCGTGCCCGTAGCTTTTTGCAAGCTAACCCAAAATCTTGAAGTGAATCTTGGGTCACGATCCGAAACTATGGATCTGGGCATGCCATACAACCTCACAATCTCATTCACGTACATACTAGCAAGGCGTTCGAGGAATAAGTCTCCGTGTCGGCAAGAAATGAAGCGGACTTGGTTAATCTATCAACAATAACCCAAATAGCATTGATGCCTTGAAAAACCGTAGGAAGACCCGTAACGAAATCCATGGTAATGTGTTCCCACTTCCATTTGAATCTCAAGTGGTTCTGACGCGGACCCTTAGGTACTAGATGCTCGCCTTTACGTTGACAAGTTAAACACATTGAGATAAACTTTGCAATCTCTCTCTTCATATTGTTCCACCAAAATGTATGTCGAAGATCACGATACATTTTAGTACTTCGAGGATGGATTGCAAATGGTGTATTGTGTGCCTCCATCATAATCTTGTACTTCAAATCAGTCGTTAGGAACACAAAGTCTAGAGTGGACTCGAAGTATTCCTTCTTCATCAATTCTAAGCTTAGGAATAGCTCCTTCTTGTACTTTCTTCTTCATACGCATCGACTCAAGGGTCGGTGGCTTGAAGCAACCTTAACTTTTTCTATTAAAGTTGGCTCTGTCGTATACTTGACATCATCGCTTTCGTTCCGCATATGATCTTCTACTCAACGCGTCGGCTACCACGTTAAACTTTTCGGGATGGTATTGAATAGTGTGGTCGTAGTCTTTCAATAGCTCGAGCCAGCGTCATTGCTTAGCGTGTTGAGTTCTTTTGAGTGAAGAAATATTTAAGGCTTTTATGGTGCGAATATATCTCCACTTTCTCCCCATATAGATAGTGCCTCCATATCTTTAAGCGAAAAAGCATTTACTTTGACTCTCTAGATCATGAGTAGGATAATTCCTCTCATACTCTTTAAGTTGTCGCGAGGCGTAGGCTATGACTTTCCCGTTGCATGAGAACACATCCTAACCCTTTGCACGAAGCATCGGCTTGTAGATAACAAATCCATCCGAACCGGATGGTATTGTTAGAACAGTCTTAGAAATAAGTCTCCTCTTAAGCTCTTGGAAACTCTTCTCGCATTCTTCACTCCAAGCAATTTTGTATCCTTAGAGTTAGGTTTGAGTTAATGGAGTAGCGATTAGAAAACCCTTCCACGAATCTCAGATAATAACCAATAAGCCCAAAAAACTACGTGCTTGATCCATGAAACTTGGTTGCTCCCAACTTTGTATTGCTTGATCTTGGCGGATCAGCGGATACTCCATTTTTGACACCACGTGCCCAAGAAATGCTACTTCCTCGAGCGAAACTTCGCATTTCTTCAATTTGGCATATAGTTTGTTTTCACGAAGCCTTTGGAGTACCGACTTCAAATGGTGCTCATGATCTTCCGACTTTTGGAATATATGAGGATGTCATCAATAAAAACAACAACGAATTGATCCAAATATTCCTTGAATACTCGGTTCATCATATCCATGAAAGCCGCGGGAGCATTAGTCGATCAGAAAGACATGACTAAAATTCATAATGCCCATCTGGGGAGTTACTAAAAGGCGGTCTTTGGAATATCCTCGATTCTAATCTTGGTGATGATATCCGAGCGAAGATCGATTTTTGAAAAGAATTGTGCCTTTACAAGTCGGTCAAACAAGTCATCAATACGAGGTGAGGATACCTATTCTTGATGGTGACATGGTTCGATTCCAGATAGTCGATCTGAAAGTCGCATACTCCGTCTTTCTTCTTTCTGAATAAAGCAGGAGCACCCCGAGGAGATGTCTTGGGGCCGAATGAAACCAGATGTCCAACAATTCACGTAGTTGGACCTTTAACTCTGAAGTTCAATAGGAGCCATTCGATATGGGGTTTTAGAAATGGGCTTTGTGCGGGTTCAAGATCGATAAAGAATTGACTTCACGTTACGGGGTGGCCAGGAAGTTCTTGAAATCGTCGGGAAAATCGATAACAACAGGAATATTATTCAAATTTGGCGTGTCTTTATTCAAATCCATAACATGGGCTAAGAAAGCTTGACATCCAGTTTTTCAATAAGCGAATAGCTTTATGATTAGATATGATGATGATTGATTTTAATGGTTTAGTTGCTTGAATTAAATACAACGGGTTGGTTAGGAATATGAAAACTAACAACCTTACGAAAACAATCAATTTTGGCATGATGAGTAGTTAACCAATCAATCCCTAAAATCACATCAAAAGCAAGTATCTTTAAAGAGATAAAATCAGCGGTAAGGTGATGGTGCCAACTTGAATCAAACAAGATTTATAAGCGATGGATGTGATGAAAGTTTCTCTAACGGAGTTTCCACGAGATAGGTCAAAGTCTAATTTCTCGGTCGAGTTTAAGCGTTGAGCACATGCGGGAGAGATAAATGAATGGGTATGCCGGTATCGAGTAAAGGTATAAACTTAGCAAGAATTTATAAATAGCTTACCGTGATCACCTCGTTTGGGTTCTCGCATTTTGACCGATCACAACAAAGCTTTCTTCCGAATCGTTGACTTTGACTTTTACGGGGACGATCTTTTGAGTCACCATCCCCGTTGAACTAGGTTTTATTCTCTGTCTGATCTCGGCGATATGTCCTTCCTTTCCACAATTATAGCATACCTTGAGCTGTTGTGGGCGGTTTGGTGATATGTCCCTCTTTTCGCATTTATAGCATATAATGGGTGGTCGTTCTCCTCCATTAGAACCGATTCTTTGCCGGCCTTTATCGTCTTCACATAGTCGTTGTTAAATCTCCTCTTTTAAAATCTCCTCGACTCGCTTCTTCTTCTTTTTCATGGCCATGATTACCACAGTGGTTACCATTTTTGTCCGTCTTTTTCTTTCTCCATTTGGTTATCATTATTACATTGGCTGCTTTCTCTGGTATGATCTGGTTATGGTCCCTCGGTTGAATATACTCGTTATCTCGCTCTAATAATTGAGCCACATTTAACAACATCTGAATAGAGAAAATTTATGAGAAATGAGATATTGGCGTATCTGGGTTTCAAACCTCTAAGAAACATCCGCGTCATCGTTCCTCATTCTCCACCAAATGAGGTCTGAACACGGATAACTCTGCAAACTTTGCCTCGTCTTTGAGACAAATCGTCGTTGTTTTTTGTTCTGATCGATGAACTCCACTTCCTTCATATAGCGAACACTTTCGGGAAAGTATTTGTCATTAAATAGTTCTGAAAGCGTCTCCCAGAGACATCTTTGAGTCTGCGGTTTGGATGGAGTGCAACTCACAGACTCCCACCGATGTCTGCCTTTCGCCACGGAACATAAAGGTGGCGAATGGAACCTTCATTCCTCCGTGCATCCCAAGACATCGAATATCTTGGTAATTTGCTTGACCCGTGTTTCCGCGTGATCGGATCGGCTTTCCCTTAAATTACAGGTGGTCCCGACTCTTTGAAGCTGCTTGGTTTGTGACAACGGTGAATTGCTATCATTTCCTCTGTATTTTGAACACGAGTCTCCTCGTGCGATTTTGCATGAAGCTGCAAAAAACTTCTAAACATCCCTCGTTCATCATCTGCTTTCGATGGTGTTGTTCACGGGAGGAACATTGCCCGACTGTTGCGTTCTCTCCTCGTTGGTGAGTCTGAGCGTCTCCACGGTCTCATTTCCATTGTTAATATTCTCGATCGACATTCTCAAATCTTGTCGTAAAACAAGGGTTAATTAAGAAATCAATATATCACATAATATCCTATATCTTGACCAACTAACAAATAAGCTTAGGTAGGACACCTTAGCGAAGGATTTACTCGTCTCTCCCCTCTGGATTCTATTCCCGATCTCATGGAGATCATATCCTAAGCTACGATACCAAGCTGTGGCGCCCCAAAATAGGTATACATCACCCATTACGAGTTGTCGAATACGTAGTGCGAAACAACTACAACTTTATTATTACAACGATAAAGCGTGAGTTTGAATACAAATATTATCTTACAGACAATATCTATACTCAAATAAATCCTCATCACATTTATTGATACATTATTTTACAAAATGGTGAGGACTACTAAACAACTCTCTCTAGAACCTTCATTCCATACCCAGAGCTAAATACTACATTATATTTCTAGCCTCACGAGAAAAAAATGGAACAAAAAGGAAAAGGGTGAGCTTCACTAGCCCGATAAAGAATATTATGACTAAGATAATATCAACACAATTATCGTTAGTCTTCACGGGGAAAAATCTAATAGAATCTGATAGACAACAAATTTTAAATCAATATTATTACGGAAAAATAATAATTCATTAGAAGAGTTAAGTAGAGAATGCAAACTACTATCTTACATGTATGAATTTAAAAGTTCATCGTCTATCTTTTATCCTGTAACATCAATCGATATATATACGGAATCAAATATTCATCTTTTGCTTTCTGAGGCGAAGATATTCATCGATTAATCATATTCATCTAAACACTGTTCATCTTTACTCTGGGCGAAAGATATTCTTGAAATCATTCATCTTTTTTGCTTTACTGAATAAAGATATTCAATAATATCATCATTTAAGGCGAGGATGATGAAAAATATTTTTAAAAAGCGAATCCGGTGAAACAAAATGACAAGGATTAAGGATTAAGGATTAGTACTTTGTTTTATCCATGTCCAAAAATACCTCAAAAAATAATCATAGTGGTGTAAAATTCAGAATGATCAAAACATGGATCTGATCAAAGCTAGTATCCGAATAGATATTTTGAACGAAAAGAAAAATTTTCATTTTTAGATGAATAGTGTAATATTAGTGAATAGTATCGTGAATAGTCTTAGTATCATGAAATAGTAACTCAGACACCAAAAGATATCTTGAATAGTACTTGAATAATAGTATCTTTCGTGAATAGTAACTCATGAATAGTAACTCGTGAATAGTAACTCAAATTTGATAAAAAAAAGTTTCAAATTTGATAAAAGTTCCATATTTGAAGCATAATGATATTGAAGAAATAATATCATTCTGAAAAAAAATAATATCCACTACCTCGAAAGATCGTACTTCTAGTTTGAAACAGGATATAGGCTATGACTTGAACTTGCCTTAGTATAGCAATACTCAAAGTATACTCAAAATACTCACAAGAATAAACTCGATAATATAGAGAGAAAACTTGATTTACGGTGTGATTTTCAATTCTAACCTAAGCACCTATTTATAGGAAAATGCTTAGACACACAAAAGCGAAAAAATTTAATATAATATTAATATATATATAAAAATTCCCTCGCACACAATCTATGATCTGAATTCAGCCATTCATGACAACACATAAGTAACACAAAAAAAAAAAACGTTTTCTTTATTTAAAATAATTAAAACTTCCAAAAATCAATTATTTGAACTTGAACTTCAATAATTCATAATAAATAGCCCTTTTATCGGAAAATTTGAATCTCACGAGTTTTTATAGGAAATTCAATTCTCTACAACTTTGCGAAAGAAAGTTTTTCCAAATTCCAAACAGAAATTGGCCAAAATCCACAAGCGGGCGATTTTACAATTATAATCAAATTTGATCGATAAATGGGGTCCACCAAGCATGTTTAACATGTTTTAAACATTTATTGCAACAAAATACTCTTCCTCCTCGTATACTCATATATCCCACATTAGATTGTAAAAATATCACCATTATTATATTATTAAAATATAATAATATATTTAAATGAATTATTTTATCGAGAAAAAGATAAAATTTCAATTTTCAACAATTGTCACATTAAAATTTTTCTCCATCTATATCCACATAAAATCAATATTTTCCTCATCATATGAATCAATAATTAATTATTCACAAATAATATTACGAGAATCCTGATATTGTGACGAGGCGGTTCCGGGAAGAGGGGCTTTCGATAAAATTTCTCCTTCTTGGCGCCTTGATTAGGTGACCAAACCTCTCCTTAGAGCGAGAACTTTCTAGACATTGCCAATAATGTTATCTAATAATATTATTGAGATAATATGAATTATTAGCCGATAATGAAAAATCTTGTGTAATGACAATTATTGAAACAACAATGATATAAAATATCAATATAGACAATTATTAAATCGATAAAATCTTTGAGCGATAATTCTTTGTAACCATTATTGAGTAGTGCCTTCTTACGTAAGAATCAATAATTGGTGCGATCTGGTATCTTCTTGTGTTTTAACCACCAGTATTTTTTAACGGTATTAATTGGTAACAACTTCTGTAGATTATTTTTTTTAAACAACTTATATTTGTCGTTTTCTTTCATCCAATATTTTTTTAGTTATGGGGCCCACAAGCAATATTCTTGCAATGTTTTATAAATATTTTTGAAATATTTGCATATTCTTACCCTAATATTCCACGACCAATCGAATATTCCAAAATAATAATGATATTTTTATAACCACTTGCTTATTTTGAAATATTTGCGTATTTTACCCCATAAATATCCACATTAATCAAATCATAACCTTATTTATTTCAAAATAATAAATAGAAAATTAAATTTCATTAATAATAAGTTGGGGTCTTAACGGAAGTATTATCGTAGTAAAGAAAACGATAGAATTGTCTTTTATATAATAATGGCGGAAGTATTACCGTTAAAACCGCTGAACTACCAGGTAGTAAAAGTACAGATGTCTGGCGCGTGGGTTGCACAAAGAGCACACCATATTGGTTATTGATGCTTACGTGAGAATTCACTTAGTTATACTCAATTATTGCTACATAATTGCGTGCATCATATCTCTCATATTATTGATTCGATTATTGTCACAGTATCATCTGCATTATATGATATATTATTAAATCAATAATTGAGATGACAAAGTTATTCATATTATTAAATTGCAATATTTACAATGTCTAGAAGTTCTACCAAGTAGAGGTTTGGTCACCTAATTGCGCGCCAATAGGGAGAAATCCTTATTGCAAATCCCCCTCTTTTCTGGGAACGACCTGGTTGTTAAATATTGTGAGTTATAATATTAATGATGAATAAGTTCGTGTTGATTAAAGATGAATTTGATAGTTCCATTGTGTTGGGATTATTTGTGTTAGTAGAAATCGACATTTATTTCGATAATAATTGATGTCTAGAGATTATATTGTTCAATCTGGTATTTAAGGCACTTTTCATGTCGGAGTACTATTCACGAGTTACTATTCACGAGTTACTATTTATGAGTTACTATTCACGAGTTACTATTGAGTCACATTCACTTACTATTAGGGGAGTTGGTGCAAGATTGATAATACTTGCATGACTAAGTTAAAAATGGAGGTATAGATGGAGGTACTATATTGTAATTAATTCTTTCACATGTTTAGAACTATTGAGTCACATGATTTACTATTGATTCAGATGATTTACTATTAGGGGAGGTGGTGCAAGTTTGATAATACTTGGATGACTGAATTATAAATAAAAGAAAAGTTGGAGGTATTGTACTATAATTTTTTGAGCCCCAAAATGTGCAATTATCGAAACTATGTTTTCCTATAAATAGAAGTTCATTCTTCCTTCATTTCTCACCAATTCACTAAAGCTTTAGAGCCATTATTCTAGAGAGAAAGAAAAAGAGAAGTCTACTACCTCACTATTCTAGTATCCAGTCTTTTTTGAGGTAAGGGGTATTATTCTTTCGTATTCATGAAGAGAATTATTTCTTTTAATACTCGTAAGAGTTGTTATTCCATTCTTTATTATTATGTTGGAATAACCTATTTATGCGAAGTACCGCATACTTGGTGAAATTCTTCTATTATTCCATTCTTTGTTATTTTGTTGGAATAACCTGTTTATACGATGTACCGCATACATGGTGAAATTCTTCTATTATTCCATTCATTATTATTCTGTCGAATATATCGTATGCGTGCGTTTCTTACCATACATTTTAGTTCCATTATTTATTATTACATTGAATAACTTTGTTTGTGCTGATCTATCGCATGCATGGAGATTTCTGTTGTAATTCCATTCTTTATTATTCGCTTTAATATCCTATCGTATGTATATCTGGGACTTGGTTCCATTATTTATTATTCTCGTTAGAATAACTTTCGTCTGCATTTGGTCTATCGCATGCATGGTGATTTCTCATGTTATTCCATTCTTTATTATTCTATCGAAATATCCCCGTCTGCAATGCGCTACGGCGGACCGGATTCCATTATTTATTATTCTGTTGGGAATAACTTTTATGCGTGTAGTCTATCGCATGCGCATGGTGAATCCTCTTTTGTTATTCCATTCTTTATTATTCTTTTTAATAACTCCGCTTGCGTGTGGATTACCACATGCACAGGTGAATGATCCTTTGTATTCATTCCTTATTAAATTATGAAAATGATCTGTTTACAATGATTATGATGAGAGTCATAATAAAAGCATTGGATGATGAAAACCATGGGTATATTTAGTATTAGTAAGTGTTATGATAAGTTATGTTGGTTATTATGTGAAAACATGAAAGTTTCTTAGAAATCACAAAGAGTTGAAAATCAGATTTTGGTGAAAATGGAACATAAAATTAAATTGACCATATCTCCTATTATATTTCGAATTTTTAAGTGTGGTCAAGTCCTAGATTTAAATCTATGAGTTTACTAACTTATACAAGTGGAATCACTAGAAAAGGTGTTGTAGATTTTCGTGTGGACTATTTTTAGCAAAGGAGTCTAAAACTAGAAAATAGCAAAAAGCTACTGCCCATAATTTTGTAAGGGCAATTTCGGCCACTTAATTTGTGATAACAATTCCAGACTTTTGTGACATGAAAGTATATGGTATAAGCTACCTCCTGTCCAAAAATGAGCTCATTCCGACTTAAAATGAGCAAGTTATGACTATTTCAATATTTAGGTTTTTTCGACGAAAAACGCTATAACCGGAGTTCTATAACTTCGATGATCATGAAATTTAAACAGGAAGCTCACATTAACAATTCAACCAATTTTTTTAAAGGATCAGTCAAATTTATTCAACCCAATTCAAATTTCAAAACTTATTCACTCAGATCTTGACTCATTCATGCCTAAAGAAGCACCCCTAAATTAACTTGACTATGGACCGCATCTTCCCAATATCAAATTCTCCGCACTCTTGACTTAATCATATTCTCACCCAAACTAATACAGTAAAACTCCTATTTAGGAATACTCTATATAAGAATAACATCTACAATATTATAAAAAAAATTTGGTCCCAATTTGGGCCAGCTTATAAATAGAATAACCTCTAAATTGTAATATGTTATATATATACTTTTTAAGTCCCAGACATTAAACTATACCTCTATATATAGAGTAATTTCATATATATATATATATATATATATATATGTGTGTGTGTGTGTGTGTGTGTGTGTGAGAGAGAGAGAGAGAGAGAGAGACTATTAATTTTAAAAGACTACATTTTCTATAAAAGACTACATTTTCTATAAAAAAAACTACATTTTCTATAAAACACTACATTTTCCTATAAAAGACTACATTTTCCTATAAAATACTATATTTTCTATAAAAGACCACATTTTCCTATAAAACTACATTTACTATCAAAGACTACATTTTTCTAGTTAGAAAATCTAAATAATTTATGTTTTCTTTAATTTTTGTTATAAAATCTATATTTTTGTTAAAGTGGATATTTTTGGGTGTTCATAAAATATTTTGTATCAATACCTCTATTTAATAATAACCTCTCAATTAAAATACAAATAGTTTGATCCCAAGTCTATTCCTAAATAGAAGTTTTACTGTACTACCTAATAAGCAACTCGAGCAAGGGCCTACTGGCTACTATAGAGTAAGTTTTTTTTTTGCTAGTTTAAAATCTGTTATCATATGTAGATTTTTTTTGTTGCAAAGTTATGTGAATAAATATAATTGGTAATATTTTAACAATGTATGTAATATAGTGAGTCAATCTTATAATTTTATCCAATCACATATATTGATATAAAATTTTACAATACATAACAGGACTCTTTATCAAATGGGTCAAAAGTTTTTTGTTTTTTTCTTAAACAAGCAAAAAAATTATCACACAGATATGACAGAAATTTATCCAAATATGACCGAAAGATTCAAAACTTTACTTGAATGATTCTTTTATCAATCTAATAGAAATAATATATATTGAAATACTCAATTCCTTCTTCCACAAAAAGTCTAATTTGCAACATTATATATATATATATATATATATATATATATATATATATAATAATAATAATAATAATAATTTCAGGGAAAAATCCTCTTATTATTGATAGTAATATAACATGTTAGGTTGTACTCAAAATTTTCATTATAATTTTATTATTATGACACAAGGACTAAACTACCAACTTATTATTTTTAGGGATACACGTATAAGAAATATGCTACCTTAATATTTGCAAATTAATATTTTGATTAGTTATTTTAATCAACATTTAAAAAACTAATTGGAATCGGACAAGTCGGTTGAATTGGTCCTATGTCCCGTCTAGTTAGGCCGTTTGGTGAAAATAGAAATTGAATAAATTGATTTTCGATCGGATCGATAGTTGATGAGTGCATATTATTCATTTATTTTGATTCCATTATATTTAGTTTTATTGCATATTTCATGTGTATATGAGCTTATTAAGGTATTTAATGATTTCAGGAAGAATTGGAGTTGAAATGATAAAAAAGAGAAAATTACAGGATTTTTAGCATTAAGTTGGATGCATGTTCTTGGCTTGGGACTTGAATTTTATTGTAGAGCTCTTCTTTTGCTTTCTGGAACATCTTGAATCGTCTCAATCGGAGTTCATTTGAAAAAGTTATGATATTTTTACTAAACGGACGTTGAACCTCAAGTTTGGAAGTTGCAATTTACACAGCAGTCACTTGGAGCCCGATTTCAACTTTGATACAGCAAGAATTTGTTAATTCTCAAAGAATGAAAGATGTAGATCTCGTCGATATCTTCGTTTTGATAGGTAGGAGGCCCCGTAACTCCTCCTGGATCAAATGTAATGCTCATTTTACCAAAGGACATCGCAGTAGGAAATGAAAATTCGCCCCAGCGAATTTGAGCGGGAAAATCGAAAAATCTTGGATTTTTGGAAAGTTTCTAAATGCAGATTTTGGTAGACTTCTACATGGAATTGGATTGATATTTCTATTGTCTTTAGGATTTCTTTTAGACTAAGATTTATTTCCAAATTGAATTCTATTTCTTTATGGAAACTAATTATGATTTGTAATTCCTTTTAGAATTTGGATTTCTACTTCCTATAAGATTTAGGACTTTGTCTAGCATTATAAATAGAGGATGAGAGTCAAGGTTTTATTCATTCAACAATCAACTATCATCTATTATGCTACGTTTGGATCGATGGAATAGGAGGGAGAATGGAATGAATCATTCCATTGGAATGATAAAAATGTTGTTTGGTTTGTTTATTCCAACGGAATAATGTATTCCTAGTGGAATAGGTGTTAACTTAAAATTATACTCCCTCCGTCCCATAGTTATATGCTAATTTCTTTTGGCACATAGTTTAAGAAAATCAGTTTAAGTTAATTTTTAACACAAATTTTCCACATATACCCTTTAATATAGAATTAATGAATACATTAATTACTCTTTACTTATCACATTGAAACTCTTAACTTCATTGATTGTTGGTACAATTGTCTTTTATACACAAAATATGTTAAACTAGTAAAACCTAAAAATTGAATTCTTTTATTGAGAATACAACAACATTAAATGTGGAGATAAAAATAATGACATTAAAGGTTGTTTCTTCAAAAAAGAGTAATAGTTGAATATTTATTATAAGGGCATAAAAGTAAAATAATGAACCAACTAAATTTTATAAATAGTAAGTAGTTCATATAATTTGACATCTCGAAAATGGAAAATCAGCCTATAACTATGGGACGGAGGGAGTAATTTTTATTCTTGGAAGGGGGGTCAGGAATAACTTATTCCATCTATTATTTTTAAGTAATTGACAAATATGCCCCTTAAAAGAAATACTTATCTTTATTAAAAAAGAAGTACTTATCTTTATTAAAAGAAATATCCATTTCCCCTTACCCACCTACCCCCACGCCACCCACCCATCCACCCCACCCCACCCACCTTACCCACCCCACCACCACCCCCACCCTACTAACCCTACGCACCCCTACCCCACCCCACCCACCCCACCCCATTCCATTACCCACCTACCCCCACCCCACCCTACCCCTTACCCATTTACCCCCACCCCTACTAACCTACCCCACCCCACAATTTAAAATTATAAAAACAATTATATGAAGAAAAAATTTAAAAAAAAATTATATGAAAAAAAATTATAAAAAAATTATAAAAAATTATAAAAAAATTATATGAAAAGTATAGTAAAAAAAAAAAAAGAATATAATTATAAAAAAAAAATCTAGAGAAATATGTGTTAAATTTTAATATAAATTGAATTTAAGTTAAATTTGAAAATTTGGGGGTATTTAGGTCACTTTCTAATTATTTATTTCATTCTTAGATGTATTCCTAACATCAACCAAACATGTACATGGAATATTAAAAAATCATTCCATTCCCTTCCTTATTCCATTCACTCATCTATTCCATTCCCTACTTTATTCCATTCCTTCAATCCAAACGTAGCATTAGAGTGCAAACTCAAGAGCATGTCAAGCTAGTTCTTTTCATTCAGTTCTAAAGGGAGGTGAATCCTTGTTACAAGTAATTGATTAATTGAGTATTATTATTTATTCCTTCTTGTGTGAAATTTCTTCTGTTAATCTATTTTTATTGATTGCATGATAATTGATCAAATTGATTTAATATTGCCAATTGAGTTAATTTGATCATTATCATATGCTAGATTAAGATTGATATTAAGTGTAATTGATATCTCTCTTCGTCACAAGTAGCAACTTGGTAATAATAATTGTGGACAAGCTTTTGTTTATTGCCAAGATTATTAGAAAACAAGTTAAACAAATCGAGCTTATGTGTTTGTTGCTTGGATTAGCCTAATTCTCTATTTCTTAATGCTTCTATCATATTAAATCAAGAGAGCTTATTCTAGGTTGTATGCTAGTTAGAATCTGGTGGAGAGCTTGTTTCATACAGTGATAATCTAAGGAGAATTTCGGATAGCAGAGTTTATTGTTATCTAGGGCTAATAATTTCATTGAAGGGAAAATAATAATTACTTGATTAATTGATTGTTGTGTTTGGTGAAACTGAACTGCAGAACTGAAGTTTTTACATATTTGGTTAATTTCATCATTAATTCTTGTTCTCTTAGTTTAAAAACAATTTTCAAAAAAACCCCTATCTTTATTTTCTGTTGAAATAGTAGAATAATTCTAAAACAACTTTACTCTTTGTGGGATCGATCCTTACTTGCGAGTGTGCTAATTATTATAAATTGCGAAGTGAAAGTGAGGTTAATTTAGGAGTGTCAACGACAGCTCCCAAATTTTGGCGTCGTTGCCGGGGAGTAATTTGGCGTTTTGTTTTTATTCTATTATTTGTTTTGTTCTTGTTTTATGACTCGATCTTCTCAAGCTACTATATTAGATTTTGATCCAGAGATTGAGAAAACTGCAAGGAGGCTAAAGAAGGAAAAACTTAAAGTTCAACTGTGACGCCCCCAAAATAGGTATACATCACCCATTCGACGAGTTGTCAATACATGGTATGTAAACAACTACAACTTTATTATTACAACAATGAAAAGCATGAGTTTAAATACAAATATTATCTTCTAGACAATATCTATACTCAAATAAATCCTCATCACATTTATTGATACATTATTTTACAAAATGATGAGGACTACTAAATAACTCTCTCTAGAACCTTCATTCCATACCTCGACTGCATCTTTTCTTATATTCTCGCCTCCTGAAAAAAATGGAACAAAAAGAAAAAGGGTGAGCTCAACTAGCTCAAGAAAGAATATTATGACTAAGATAATATACAACAAATTACCGTTAGTCTTCAACAGGAAAAAATCTAATAGAATACAATAGACAACAAATTTTAAATCAATATTCAGTAGCGAAAAATAATAATTCATTAGAAGAGTTAAGTAGAGAATGCAAACTACTATCTTCCATGTATGAATTTAAAAGTTCATCGTCTATCTTTTATCCTGTAACATCAATCAATATATATCGGAATCACATATTCATCTTTGCACTCTGAGCCAAAGATATTCATCACTTAATCATGTTCATCTAAACACTGCTCATCTTTGCTCTGAAGCAAAGATATTCTTGAAATCATTCATCTTTTGCTTCTACAGCCAAAGATATTCCATAATATCATAATTTAAGATCAAGATGATGAAAATATTTTAAAAAAACGAATCCAAAGAAAACAAAATGACAAGGATTAAGGATTAAGGATTAAGTACTTTGTTTTATTCACGTCCAAAAATACCTCAAAAATAATCGCAGTGGTGTAAAATTCAAGAATGATCAAAACATGGATACAATCAAAGCTAGTATCCAGAATAGATATTTTAGACGAAAAGAAAAATTTTCATTTTTCGATGAATAGTGCCGTATTCGTGAATAGTGTCGTATACGTGAATAGTAACTCCGACACCAAAAGTTCCAAATTTGATAAAAACTTCAGATCAATATTTCAACATAATGATATTGAAGAAATAATATCATTACGAAAAAAAAATAATATCCCTTACCTCGAAAGATCGCAGATTAAATCCAAATGAAACTGGATATAGGCTATGACTTGAACTTGCAATAGAATAGCAATACTCAAATTATACTCAAAATACTCACAAGAATACGCTCGATAATATAGAGAGAAAAACTTGATTTAAATTGTGATTTTCAATTCTAACCTAAGCACCTTATTTATAGGAAATTGCTTAGAACACTAAAAGTAAAATTTAATATAATATTAATATATTATATATAAATTCCTACGCACACAATCTATGATCTGAATTCAGCCATGCTTGACAACAAATAAGTCTACCAAAAAACGCGTTTTATTATTTAAAATAATTAAAACTTCCAAAATCAATTATTCGTGAATTTGAACATCAATAATTCATAATAAATAGCCCTTTTATCAGAAAATTTGAATCTCGCTAGTTTTTATAGGAAATTCAATTCTCTACAACTTTGCAGAAGAAAGTTTTTCCAAATTCCAAACAGAAATTGACCGAAATCCACAAACGGACGATTTTACAAGCTATAATCAAATTTCAGTCAATAAATGGGGTCCACCGACATGTTTAACATGTTTTAAACATTTATTGCAATAAAAATACTCTTCCTCCTCGTATACTCATATATCCCACATTCGTTGTAAAAATATCACCATTATTATATTATTAAAATATAATAATACATTATCTTATCAGAAAAAGATAAAATTTCAATTTTCAACAATTGTCACATTAAAATTTTTCTCCATCTATATCCACATAAAATCAATATTTTCCTCATCATATGAATCAATAATTAATTATTCACAAATAATATTACGTAATCACAATATTGACAACGAGGCGGTTCGAGGAAAGAGGGGCTTTCCAATAAGAATTTCTCCTTCTTGACGCCAAGCAATTAGGTGACCAAACCTCTCCTTAGATGTAAACTTTCTAGACATTGCCAATAATGTTATCTAATAATATTATTCAGATAATATGAATTATTGCTTCGATAATGAATAATATTCTCAGTAATGACAATTATTGAAACAACAAAGAATATAAAATATCAACGCAAGAATTATTGAATCAATAAAATCTTGAATAAATTAATTACATAACCATTATTGAGTAGTGCCTTCTTACGTAAGAATCAATAATTGGTGCAATACCGCAAATCTTCTTGTGTTTTAACCAACCGAGTATTTTAATGATTAATAAATGGTAACAACTACGCCGTTATTTTTAACCAACTTATATTTGTCATTTCTTCATCCAATCGCTTTTTAGTTATGGGGCCCACACATGGTCATTATTTAGCGTATTTAAATACGAATATTCCCAACGACGATTTAATATTCCACGACCAAACGAATATTCCCCGAAGCAACAATGAATATTTTATAACCACTTGCTTATTTTGAAATATTTATATTTTACCCTAACTCATCTACATTAATCACATCAACCCTTACTATTTCAAAATAATAAATAGAAAATTAAATTTCATTAATAATAAGTTGGGGTCTTACAACCTCCCTCCTTATGAAATTTCGTCCTCGAAATTGGCGTCGTACTGGTGTGTTTGAAAAGGTGAGGATACCTCGCTTTCATTTCATTTCCAATTCCTGTCGTTTTCCTATATAGCACGATTCCTCCACAAAACTTTAACTTGTGGTATGACCTTTCATGCGTAGGACATGCTCCTTCCTATCTAAGATCTTGACGGTACCTCCGCATCGTTAAGTCTTCTTATTATTTCGTCCGGTTTCTAATTATATAACGTGGTTCGTGTTTTTCACATATTTACGAAGTGCGGATATGTGAAACACATTATGAACACGAGACATACTTGGAGGTAACGTAAGTCTATAGGCTACATTTCCTACTCGGTCAAGAATTTGAAATGGACCAATAAATCATGGATTGAGCTTTTCTCTCTTCCCAAATCTTGTAACTCCCTTCCATGGAGCAACTTCAACACAATCGCATGATCCCCTACACTAAATTCCACGTCCTTTCGATGAAGATCCGCATAACTCTTTTGTCGATCTTGTGCCGCTTTGTATATCGTTGTCGAATCATTTGAATCTTTTCGGTGAGTCATACGTACTAACTTCGAGGTCCCAACAATGTTGCTTCACCCACCTCATCCCAACATATTGGAGAACGACATTTTCGTCCATATAATGCTTGAATGGAGCCACACCTATACTTGCACGATAAGCAATCATTATTGTAGGAGAATTCCACCAATGGTAAATACTTATCCCAACTGCCCTTGAAGTCTAGGACATAGAGTCTTAATAAATCTTCAAGAGTTTGAATAGTTCTCTCTGATTGTCCGTCCGTTTGGGGATGGTATGCCGAACTAAATCGCAAATCCGTGCCCATAGCTTTTTGCAAGCTAACCCAAAATCTTGAAGTGAATCTTGGGTCACGATCCGAAACTATGGATACGGTATGCCATGCAACCTCACAATTTCATTCACGTACATACTAGCAAGACGTTCAAGGAATAAGTCTCCGTGACGGCAAGAAATGAGCGAGACTTGGTTAATCTATCAACAATAACCCAAATAGCATTGATGCCTTGAGAAACCGTAGGAAGACCCGTAACGAAATCCATGGTAATGTGTTCCCACTTCCATTTCGAATCTCAAGTGGTTGCAATTCGGACCCTTAGGTACTAGATGCTCGCGCCTTTACACGTTGGCAAGTTAAACACATCGAGATAAACTTTGCAATCTCTCTCTTCATATTGTTCCACTAAAATGTATGTCGAAGATCACGATACATTTTAGTACTTCGAGATGGATTGCAAATGGTGTATTGTGTGCCTCCATCATAATCTTGTACTTCAAATCGTAGTCGTTAGGAACACAAAGTCTAGAGTGGACTCAAGTATTCCTTCTTCATCAATTCTCGCTTTAAATAGCTCCTTCTTGTACTTTCTTCTTCCATACGCATCGGCTCTCGGATTCGGTGGCTTGAAAGCAACCTTAACTTTTTCTATTAAAGTTGGCTCTGTCGTATACTTGACATCATCGCACTTCGTTCCGCGATATGATCTTCTACTCTCAAATGCGCTTCTACCACGTTAAACTTTTCGGGATTGTATTGAATAGTGTGGTCGTAGTCTTTCAATAGCTCGAGCCAACGTCGCTGCCGCATGTTGAGTTCTTTTTGAGTGAAGAAATATTTAAGGCTTTTATGGTCTGAATATATCTCCACTTTCTCCCCATATAGATAGTGCCTCCATATCTTTAAGCAGGCTTATTCACGCTTGACTCTAGATCATGGTAGGATAATTCCTCTCATACTCTTTAAGTTGTCGCGAGGCATAGGCTATGACTTTCCCACGTTGCATGAGAACACATCCTAACCCTTTGCCCGAAGCATCACTGTAGATAACAAATCCATCCGAACCAGATGGTATTGTTAGAACAGTCTTAAAATAAGTCTCCTCTTAAGCTCTTGGAAACTCTTCTCGCATTCTTCACTCCAAACGAATTTTGTATCCTTAGAGTTAAATTTGGGTTAATGAAGTAGCGATTCGAGAAAACCCTTCCACGAATCTCCGATAATAACCAACTAAGCCCAAAAAATTACGTGCTTGAATCATCGAACTTGGTTGCTCCCAACTTTGTATTGCTTCAATCTTCGTCGGATCAACAGATACTTCATGTTTTGACACCACGTGCCCAAGAAATGCTACTTCCTCGAAGCGAACTCGCATTTCTTCAATTTGGCATATAGTTTGTTTTCACGAAGCCTTTGGAGTACCGACTTCAAATGGTGCTCATGATCTTCACGCTTTTGGAATATATGAGGATGTCATCAATAAAGACAACAACAAATTGATCCAAATATTCCTTGAATACTCGGTTCATCATATCCATGAAAGCCAGCAGGAGCATTAGTTAGTCCGAAAGACATGACTAAGAATTCATAATGCCCATACCGAGGGTTACGGGCGCCTTTGGAATATCCTCGATTCTAATCTTCATGATGATATCCGAATCGAAGATCGATTTTTGAAAAGAATTGTGCCCCTTTCAATTGGTCAAACAAGTCATCAATACGAGGTAGAGGATACCTATTCTTGATGGTGACATGGTTCAATTCCCGATAGTCGATACAAAGTCGCGTACTCCCATCTTTCTTCATCTTAATAAAACAGGAGCACCCCAAGGAGATGTACTAGGGCCGATGAAACCGATGTCCAACAATTCCAGTAGTTGGACCTTTAACTCTGAAGTTCAATAGGAGCCATTCGATATGGGGTTTTAGAAATGGGCTTTATACGAGTTCAAGATCAATAAAGAATTCAACTTCACGTTACGAGGGTAGGCCCAGTAAAGTTCTTGAAAAATCGTCGGGAAAGTCAATAACAACGGGAATATTATTCAAATTTGGCGTGTCTTTATTCAAATCCATAACATGGGCTAAGAAAGCTTGACATCCGTTTTTCAATAAGCGAATAGCTTTATGATTAGATATGATAGTAATTGATTTTAATGGTTTAGTTGCTTGAATTAAATACAACGGTTGGTTAGGAATATGAAAACTAACAACCTTACGAAAACAATCAATTTTGGCATGATGAGTAGTTAACCAATCAATCCCTAAAATCACATCAAAAGCAAGTATCTTTAAAGAGATAAGGTCAACGGGTAAGGTGATGGTGCCAACTTGAATCAAACAAGATTTATAAGCGATGGATGTGATGAAAGTTTCTCTAACGGAGTTTCCACGAGATAGGTCAAAGTCTAATTTCTCCTGAGTCAAGTTTAAGCGTTGAGCACATGCGGGAGAGATAAATGAATGGGTAGCACCGGTATCAAGTAAGGTATAAACTTCGCAAGAATTTATAAATAGCTTACCCGTGATCACCTCGTTTGGGTTTCGCATTTTGACCCGATCCTGACAAACGCTCTTCCGGAATCGTTGACTTTGACTTTTTCCGGGATGACCTTTTGAGTCACCGTCCCATTGAACTAGGTTTCGCTTCTGACTGAATCTCGAACGATATGTCCTTCCTTTCCACAATTATAACATACCTTGAACTGTTGTGGGCGGTTTGGTGATATGTCCCTCTTTTCCGCATTTGTAGCATATAATGGGTGGTGGTCGTTCTCCTCCCTTAGAACCGATTCTTTCGCAACTGCCGCTCTTCACATGGTCGTTGTTAAATCTCCTCTTTTTAAAATCTCCTCCCCGACGCTTCTTTCTATTTTCATGGCCATGATTACCACCAGAGTGGTTACCATTTTGTCCGTCTGTTTCTTTTCTCCGTTTGGTTATCATTATTACATTGACCGCTATCTGCGGTACGATCCTCGGTTATGGTCCTCGTTGAATATACTCGTTATCTCGCTCTAACAATTGAGCCTCATAACAACATCCGAATAGAGGGAAAATTTATGAGAAATGAGATATTGTCGTATCTTGGGTTTCAAACCTCTCGAAACATCCAGCGTCATCGTTCCTCATTCTCCACCAAATGAGGTGCAAACTGGATAACTCTGCAAACTTTGCCTCGTCTTCGAGACAACCGTCATGTTGTTTTGTTCCAATCGATGAACTCTCACTTCCTTCATACGACGAACAACTTTTTCGGGAAAGTATTTGTCATTAAATAGCTTCAAACGTCTCCCAAGACATCTTTGAGTCTTTTGGATGGAGTGCACGCTTACGAACTCCCACCGATGATCCGCCTGCCTCGCCACGGATCATAAAGGTGGCGAATGGAACCTTCTGTTCCTCCGTGCATCCCAAGACATCGAATATCTTGGTAATTTGCTTGACCCATGTTTCCACCATGATCGGATCGGCTTTCCCCTTAGAATTACGGTGGTCCCAACTCTTTGAACCGCTTGCATTTGTGACAACCCGTGAATTGCTATCATTTCCTCCCGTATTTTGAACACGAGTCTCCTCGTGCGATTTTGCATGAACTGCAAAAAACTTTTAAACATCCCCTCGTTCATCATCTCGCTTCAATGGTGTTGTTCACAGGGAGGAACATTGCCCGACTGTTGCACGTTCTCCTCGTTGGTGAGTACAGCGTCTCCACGGTCTCATTTCCATTGTTAATATTCTCAATCGACATTCTCAAATCATTGTTATAAAACAAGGGTTAATTAAGAAATCAATATATCACATAATATCCCTATATCTTGACCAACTAACAAATAAGCTTAGGTAGGACACACTAGCGAAGGATTTACTCGCCTCTCCCTCCTAGTTCTATTCCCCGATCTCCGCTAGAGATCATATCCCTAAGCTCGATACCAACCGTGGCGCCCCCAAAATAGGTATACATCACCCATTCCGAGTTGTCAATACATGGTGCGAAAACAACAACAACTTTATTATTACAACAGTAAAACTATGAGTTTAAATACAAATATTATCTTCTAGACAATATCTATACTCAAATAAATCCTCATCACATTTATTGATACATTATTTTACAAAAATGATGAGGACTACTAAACAACTCTCTCTAGAACCTTCATTCCATACCCCAGGCTGCATACTCGCTATATTCTCGCCTCCCGAGAAAAATGGAACAAAAAGGAAAAGGTGAGCTCAACTAGCTCAATAAAGAATATTATGACTAAGATAATATACAACAAATTACCGTTAGTCTTCAACAGGAAAAATCTAATAGAATCAATAGACAACAAATTTTAAATCAATATTCAAGTGAAATAATAATTCATTAGAAGAGTTAAGTAGAGAATGCAAACTACTATCTTCCATGTATGAATTTAAAAGTTCATCGCCTATCTTTTATCCCTCAGTAACATCAATCAATATATATCTCGGAATCACATATTCATCTTTTTTTCACAAAGCCAAAGATATTCATCGATTAGTCATGTTCATCTAAACACTGTTCATCTTTGCTTTATAGGCCAAAGATATTCTTGAAAATCATTCATCTTTGCACTACGGGCCAAAGATATTCCATAATATCATCATTTAAAATCAAGATGATGAAAAATATTTTTAAAAAACGAATCCAGTGAAACAAAATGACAAGGATTAAGGATTAAGGATTAGTACTTTGTTTTATTCACGTCAAAAATACCTCAAAATAATCGCGGTGGTGTAAAATTCAAGAATGATCAAAACATGGATACAATCAAAGCTAGTATCCGAATAGATATTTTGGACGAAAAGAAAAATTTTCATTTTTCGATGAATAGTCTTTAGATTCGTGAATAAAGGTCGATATCGTGAATAAGTCAGATATCGTGAATAGTAACTCACACCAAAAAGTTCCAAATTTGATAAAACTTCAGATCAATATTTCAACATAATGATATTGAAGAAATAATATCATTCTGAAAAAAAAATAATATCCCTTACCTCGAAAGATCGAGATTTACAAATGAAACACAGGATATAGGCTATGACTTGAACTTGCCATAGAATAGCAATACTCAAATTATACTCAAAATACTCACAAGAATACGCTTCGATAATATAGAGAGTGAAAACTTCATTTACGTGTGATTTTCAATTCTAACCTAAGCACCCTATTTATAGGAAATTGCTTGAAACACTAAAGAAAAATTTAATATAATATTAATATATTATATATAAATTCCTACGCACACAATCTATGATCTGAATTCAAACCATGCTTGACAACAAATAAGTCTACTAAAAAACGCTTTTTATTATTTAAAATAATTAAAACTTCCAAAAATCAATTATTCAGAATTTGAACATCAATAATTCATAATAAATAGCCTTTTATCGTAAAAATTTGAATCTCGCTAGTTTTTATAGGAAATTCAATTCTCTACAACTTTGCGTAAGAAAGTTTTTCCAAATTCCAAATGTAAATTGACCAAATCCACAAACTAAGCGATTTTACGGTGCTATAATCAAATTTCGATCAATAAATGGGGTCCACCGACATGTTTAACATGTTTTAAACATTTATTGCAACAAAATACTCTTCCTCCTCGATACTCATATATCCCACATTCGTTGTAAAATATCATCATTATTATATTATTAAAATATAATAATACATTATCTTATCGTAAAAAGATAAAATTTCAATTTTCAACAATTATCACATTAAAATTTTTCTCCATCTATATCCACATAAAATCAATATTTTCCTCATCATATGAATTAATAATTAATTATTCATAAATAATATTACAGAATCACAATATTGACAACCAGTGGCGGTTCAAGGAAGAGGGTTTTCAATAAGAATTTCTCTCATCTTGCCAGCAATTAGGTGACCAAACCTCTCCTTAGCGAACTTTCTAGACATTGCCAATAATGTTATCTAATAATATTATTCAAAATCATCACCAGCCTCAACTTAGCTTTGGAATTATTATTTAACGAATCCGACAAAGAAGAAGAGATGGAGATTCCAAACAACAATAGAACTCTCAGGGAGTTAGCAACTCCTAATTTAAATCAACAACCTCTATGCATTGAATATCCTAATTTAGATGCTGCATTTGAACTTAAATCTGGACTAATCCATTTACTGCCTACTTTTCGTGGTCTTACAGGTGAGGACCCCTACAAACATCTGAAGGAATTTTATGTGGTGTGCTCCACTATGAAACCACACGGGAATCACCAAGAGAAGCAAATCAAGTCGAGAGCATTCCCATTCTCCTTAGCAGACTTGGCAAAGGATTGGCTGTACTACCTACCTTCAGGTTCAATACAGTCTTGGAATGATATGAAGCAGTTGTTCTTGGAGAGATACTTTCCAGCCTCAAGAGTAGCCAACATAAGGAAAGAGATTTGTGGGATTAGACAATTCAGTGGGGAGACACTATACGAGTATTGGGAAAGATTCAAAAAGCTTTGTTCCAGCTGTCCACCGCATCAAATAGATGAACAACACCTGATCCAATATTTCTACGAAGGGTTGGTACCGATGGATAGAAGCATGATCGATGCAGCTAGCGGAGGAGCACTATTTGACAAGACCCCAGAGGCGGCAAGGAATTTAATTGCAAACATGGCAGCAAACTCACAACAATATGGCACTAGAACAAATCATGCACCAGTAAGGGTAAGCGAGGTAAGCATTTGTGATTATGGTCAACAAATTTCTAAATTAACTGCTATGGTTAGACAATTAGCTATAGGTCAACTGCCAATTGCAAAGGTTTGTGGAATATGTTTACAACCAAATCATAATACAAATGAATGCCCAACATTACAAGATGACGAGGCTGTGCAACAAGCTAATGCAATGGGAAATTATCAGCCACCACCTCAGAAAAAGTATGATCCGTACTCAAACACATGTAACCCAGGATGGAGGAGTCATCCAAATCTGAGTTATAGGAGCAAGCAAGCGGCACCACCTGTATTTCCACCTAGGCAGCATGGCTTTCAACCATTGAACCTCAATATCAACTAAAGCAAGCGATCCTCGCACCCTCTTTGGAACATTATTGGAGGATATGTTCAAAGCATTCATGGGACGTACACAACAATTCATGAATCGAACACGTTAGCCCAAAGAAGAGACAAAACTTGATTCAAGATTTGAGGAACCAAGTAGACAACCGGCTACAACTGTGGGGATATTGGAATCTAGAGGCTCGTGAAAATTACCATCTCAAACAAAGAGTCAACCCAAGGGAGAATGCAAGTGCCATAACTGCGAAATGGAACACGATTGGATACACCACCGATCCCCATAGAGTTGAGAAGGAAGCACCTAAGGAGGAAACAAAAAATCCAACTTACAACCTAACCCTCCTAATCGACTTAAAAACATTCATCTTCCCTTTCCTCCCGGAAATTCTAAAACTTCAAAGAAAGATGAAAAAGAAAATGAAATTTTGGAAACTTTTAGAAAAGTAGAAATGAACATCCCTCTTCTTGATACAATTAAACAAGTGCCACAGTATGCTAAATTTTTAAAAGAATTATGCACTAATAAAAGAAAATTGCAAAATGATGAAAGAGTCACAGTTGGAGAAAATGTATCTGCTGTTCTTCAAAGAAAAATGCCTCCTAAATGTAAAGATCCAGGAATGTTCACAATCCCATGCAAAATAGGAAACACCAGATTTGAAAAAGCCATGCTAGATTTAGGAGCTTCAATTAATGTTATGCCTTTATCTGTTTATGCTTCCTTAAATCTAGGCCCTTTGAAAAACACTGGTGTGATTATCCAATTGGCAGATCGTACTAACACCTACCCCCGAGGGGTAATTGAAGATGTCTTAGTGCAGGTGAACGAACTAATCTTTCCTACAAATTTTTACATTGTGGATATGGAAGATGATACATCACCAAACCCCTCCCACATCTTGTTAGGAAGACCCTTCCTGAAAACAGCAAAAACCATGATTGATGTGCATAATGGGACCTTGACTATGGAGTTTGATGGCGAGAAAATCCAGTTCAACATCTATGATGCCATGAGGTACCCTAGTGATATAGGACAGGTTTTTGCTATCGATGTGAGAGACTCCTTGGTGCATAGAGCTTTTGAACAACTACATAGGGACAATTTGGAAATTACAATCACCAACAGTTTGGACATGGACAGGGAAGAAGAGATTGCGCAAACCCAGGAATTGAAAGAGAATGTAGCTGCATTACATTCATTGCCAAAATTCTCAAATAAATCAACGGTATATTCTATTCAATTTCCTGTTTCTCATCAAAAGTTATTACCTTCTGTTATACAAGCTCCAACTCTAGAATTGAAACAATTACCCCCTCATTTGAAATATACATATTTGGGGACTAATGACACTTTGCCTGTAATTATTGCTAGTAATCTAACCAAGGTGCAGGAAGAAAAATTGCTGAGAGTCCTAAGGGACCATGTTACAGTTTTTGGATGGACAATAGCGGATATCAAGGGTATTAGTCCTGCCATGTGCATGCATCGGATATTGTTAGAGGATGGAGCTAAACCTACAAGAGATGCACAAAGGAGATTGAATCCACCAATGATGGAGGTGGTGAAAAAGAAGTGCTCAAACCGCTTGATGCTTGATATCATCTATCCCATCTCCGATAGTCAATGGGTGAGTCCAGTGCAGGTAGTCCCAAAGAAATCCGGAATCACCGTTGTCAAGAACGATGATAATGAGTTGGTGCCCACACGAATGCAAACAGGGTGGAGAGTGTGTATAGATTATAGAAAATTGAATGGTGTAACAAGAAAAGATCACTTTCCTCTTCCTTTTATTGATCAAATGTTGGAGAGATTAGCTGGGCACACTTATTATTGTTTTCTAGATGGTTTTTCAGGATATAACCAAATTGTGATTGCACCTTTAGGACCAAGAGAAGACCACATTTATATGTCCCTTTGGTACTTTTGCCTATCGACGGATGTCTTTTGGACTGTGTAATGCCCTAGGTACTTTTCAACGATGCATGGTAAGCATTTTTTCAGATCTTTTAGAAGAATGCATCGAGGTTTTTATGGATGATTTCACAATTCATGGTGATTCTTTGGATGCATGCTTAGATAATTTAAAACGTGTTCTAGATAGATGCATGGAAACTAATCTTGTTTTAAATTGGGAAAATGTCATTTCATGGTAGAAATGAAATAGTACTTGGTCATGTTGTGTTATCTAAAGGTCTTGAAGTTGATAAAGCTAAGATAGATGTTATATCCTGCTTTGCCTTTACCCCGCGGTCGTCGGGAGATTCGCTCTTTTCTTGGTCATGCAGGATTTTATTGAAGATTTATCAAGGACTTCTCGAAGATGGCATTACCCTTATGTAAGTTGCTGTAAAAAGATGTGGACTTTTAGTTTGATGATGAATGCAAGGAGGCTTTTGACACTTTAAAGAAATTATTAACTTCTGCTCTTGTCATTCAACGGCCAAATTGAAAGTTGCCATTTGAGATCATGTGTGACTCAAGCAACTACGCAGTGGGGGCTGTTTTGGGACAAAGGATTGACAAAGTCGTTCATGCCATCTTCTATGCTTCTAGAACTTTGAATGAGGATCAGATAAACTATTCCACAACTGAAAAAGAACTTTTATCTGTGGTTTTTGCTTTAGATAAATTTTGATCTTATTTGCTTGGTACTAAAGTTATAGTTTATTCTGACCATGCTGCTCTCAGGTATTTGCTCACCAAGAAAGATTCTAAACCAAGGATTATTCGATGGATTCTGCTACTACAAGAATTCGACTTAGAGATCAAGGATAAGAAAGGTGCGGACAACTTAGTAGCGGATCACTTGAGTAGGTTATTGAGAGACGAAGAGGAGCTACCGTTACATGATTCTTTCCCGGATGAGCAGTTACTTTCCATCCATGCTGAGATTCCCTGGTATGCAGATATAGTGAATTATTTGGTAAGTGCATATTTTCCTAAAGAATTTTCTAAATCCCAGAAGGAAAAGTTGAAAAGTGATGCTAGACACTATGTTTGGGATGATCCATACTTATGGAAATTTGTGCTGACCAGATAGTAAGACGATGTGTGCGTAACAGTGAATTTCAATCTATTCTTTCTTTTTGTCATTCTTATGCTTGTGGAGGACATTTTGGTCCAAAAAGAACTGCTAATAAAGTTTTGGAAAGTGGTTTTTATTGGCCATCGCTTTTTAAAGATTCCTATCTGTTTTGTAAAAAATGTGTTAATTGCCAAAGGATGGGGAGTATTTCTCAACGAAATCAAATGCCCCAAACTCCTATATTAGTTGTTGAAATTTTTGATGTTTGGGGTATAGATTTTATGGGACCTTTTCCTTCATCCTTTGGGAATTTATATATTCTTTTGGATGTTGATTATGTCTCAAAATGGGTGGAAGCTAAAGCCACTAGGACTGACGATTCTAAAGTTGTTGCAAATTTTGTTAGGACTAACATATTTGTCAGGTTTGGAACACCACGAGCCATCATTAGTGATCGCGGAACCCACTTTTGCAACAGAGTGTTAGCGGCTTTGTTCAAGAAATACAATATTCTGCACAAGGTTTCTACATCCTACCATCCGCAGAGTAATGGTCAAGCTGAAGTGTCTAACCGAGAGATCAAATCCATTTTGGAGAAGGTAGTCAACCCGAGCAGAAAGGATTGGAGTATGAGATTAGATGATGCACTTTGGGCTATAGAATCTGCTGTCTGAAAACACCTATTGGGATGTCACCATACAGGATTGTGTTTGGAAAACCATGCCACTTACCTATTGAATTGGAGCATAAGGCTTTTTGGATAATCAAGCAGTGTAACATGAGTTTGAAGGCAGCTGGGGTACACAGGAAATTGCAGTTACAAGAGTTAGAAGAATTGTGGAATGAAGCCTATGAAAGTTCAAAGATTTACAAGGAAAAGACCAAAACTTTTCATGATAAGCAGATTGTGCGGAAAACCTTTACTGTAGGACAAAAAATTTTGCTATATCATTCTCGGCTTAAGTTATTTCCAGGTAAATTAAGATCTAGATGGGTTGGTCCTTTTGTTATCACTAATATGTTTCCTCATGGTGCAGTCGAGATTCAAAGCCCGAGCACAAGCAAGATCTTTAAGTTGAATGGACATAGATTAAAGCCTTTTTATGAGGGGCATTAGGTGGAAAATATTGAGATGGTGGAGCTAGACGATCCAATCTATGAAAGCTGAGAAGAGAGACATGACGTCGAGCCAAAGACGTTAAACACGGGCAGCTGCTTGGGAGGCAACCCAAGATCTCAGATTTGATTTTTCTATCCCTTTACTTTTTAGTTTTTTGTTTTTATTGCATGTTTGCTAGTAGTATTTTCTTCTTTGCATGATTCTCTTACATTGGGGACAATGTACGGTTTGAGTGTGGGGGGGAGATTTAGGTTTTATTTTATGTAGGAATAATAATCCAATTTTGATGGAAAGTTGAAAAAAATGATAAAAAAAACTGAAAAACTTGGGTTCCATGGTTCTATTTGCTTATGTGTTCAAGGTTAAAGTCAAAATTGAAAATTGATGCTAAAATTCGTAATCTCATTGATGCTTAATTTGTTAATGAATGATGACAACTAAGCCATGATCCATAGTAATTGATTTGAATTGAATTTGTGATACAATAGTACTTGAATATTAGAAACATGTTTATTTGGCTAAGTTATTTGTGGAGTTGTCTATGTGCAATCGATTTCACGACTTAGAAATGTTTTACTTGCTTATGTTGTTGCTTAGAACCATGTGAAAAAATGATGAATGAAAAAAAAAAAAAAAAAAAAAAAAAATAATAAAAAAAAAAAGGAAATGTCCATCAGTATGCGAAATAACTGGGTATCTAAGCCTCGGGAAGCATCGGTATTCACGTTGAAAAGTGCGATGGATAAAAGCAACTTGACTAGTCGACTTTTGTGGCCTTTGTTACTTGAATAAGTAAGCCTTAGGGTGTCTCTCACACCTAGCGCCCTAAGATCATCTGGTTTTGGGGAGTCGTTGGTGGAAAGTTCAAGCTAATGGGTAACTCTGAAAAGCCTAAGAAAAGGAGACATTGCACATGTCAAGAAAAAAAATATCTGAAAAAAGAAGCATGAAAATACATTCATCTGTGCTAAAAAGAAGGTTCTATGAAAAAAATTAAAAAACAAAAAAAATTTGTTCTTGGTTGTGAGTTAGTGTGCACGGTTTTTGTTCCATGGTAACTAAGTTGAGTAAGTATGATGATTTTGGGAAAGTTACTTATGTGGCTACAGTTTGATTTAATGAAGTTCATTGGTGAAATGGTAAGGTTGGTAATTGTGAGTTGATTGATAAAGCGTTGATTAGATTTTTGCAAATTTAGTGTTGATAGTCATGATTTGTATCTTGAAATCTTTTGACACCGTGGTTGAATAGAATTTTTCGAAATCAAATTTTTGTTTTACACGAGGGGACGTAAAAAAAGATAAGTGTGGGGAATTTGATGAGTATGAAATATGTTATATTTTTTGATTCCTTAATACTTAATCTTTTGTATTTATTTTGTGCCTAAATAAACTCATTATTCTTATATTTTTATTTTAGGTACAATTGATGGGCTCTGTGAATTTAGAAATAATTTGAAGACAAATTGTGCATTATTGGATCAAGGAGGACAAGTCCAAGATTATTGGGTTGACCCAATTAAGTCATTTAATTAGAGTCATTAAAACTCATGTGGGCCAACTTGGGAGATATCACAAATTAGGAGAAAAGAGAAAAAAAAAGTCAACCAGATATATTTACATTGCCACATTACATACACGTGGACCATGGTTTTATTACTCAGCATAGTCAATTTAATTCTCTCACAATCTGATTCATGGAAGGAGTAATGCATAGATTCCAAAGTAACATTATGGCAAATTCATATTCAGCATATATGTTCAAGTGGGACACAGAAATTGATTCACGCACATTGAAGAATTCGAACGCGGCATGAAGAGTTGGTACACGCAAATTGTGGAATTTAATTCCAATTTCAAATTTGATTTTTGGATTCTAGAAAATTAATTTTTATAATTCTATTATAATTAGAATTTCTTTTAGACTAAGATTTATTTCCAAATTGAATTTTATTTCTTTATGGAAATTAGTGTAATTTATAATTCTTTTAGGATTGAGATTTCTACTTCCTATAGGATTTAGGACTTTGTCTAGCACTATAAATAGAGGATGAGAGTCATGGTTTTATGAATTCAATTATCAATTATCAACTATCATCTATTGGAGTGAAGGCTTAAGAGCATGTCAGGCTAGTTCTTTTCATTCAGTTCTAAAGGGAGGTGAATCCTTGTTACAAGTAATTGATTAATTGAGTTTTATTATTTATTCTTTCTTGTGTGAAATTTCTTCTAATAATCCGTTTTCATTGATTGCATGCTAATTGATCTAATTAATTTAATATGGCTAATTGAGTTAATTTGATCATTATCATCTGCTAGATTAAGATTGGTATTACGTGTAATTGATATATTTCTTCATTACAAGTAGCAACTTGGTAATAATAATTGTGGACAAGCTTTTGTTTATTACAAAGATTATTAGAAAACAAGTTAAATAAATCGAGCTTATGTGTTTGTTGCTTGAATTAGCCTAATTCTCTATTTCTTAATGCTTCTATCATATTAAATCTAGAGAGCTTATTCTAGGTTATATGCTAGTTAGAATTTGGTGAAGAGCTTGTTTCATACAGTGATACTCTAAGGAGAATTTCGGATAGCAGAGCTTATTATTATCTAGGGCTAATAATTTCATTGAAGGGAAAATAATAATTACTTGATTAATTGATTGTTGTACTTGGTGAAACTGAACTGCAGAACTGAAGTTTTTATATATTTGGTTAACTTCATCATTAATTCTTATTCTCTTAGTTTAAAAATAATTTTCAAAAACCCCCCATCTTTATTTTCTGTTGAAATAGTAGAATAATTATAAAACAACTTTACTCTCTGTGGGATCGATCCTTACTTATTACTGTGCTAATTATTATAAATTGTGAAGTGAAAGTGAGGTTAATTTAGGAGTGTAAACGATAGCTCCCAAGTAACTCAACTTTTTTTGGGCCATAGAACATGATGTTTTATTCTCAGAGTTGTGTTATGAGTGCGAAACTCTCGTAACAAGTGGCTCTTAGTATTTTAGCAAGAAAAGTATGTATAGTATATAGAGGCATGCTTGCATCACTGGTGCTTTTCTGTTTCTTTTTTCTTAATTTGTTGTTTGTTTTTAGTTTCCTTAGTTGCTAAACATTAAAAATTGTTGCCTCATATGCAAATATTTTATTATGTAATAATGCATATCCATCTCACTAGGGTGTGCATGTGTTTTATTGGAAAGAACATCACCATAGGGATTACCATATGGAGTATATATTTTAGGAAATTAGATTATAGTGCGACTCTACTTACTGAAATTTGAACTGTACGTGTTAGAACTTTGTATATATTTCTTCTTTTCTGAATTCGTAGTTTCACAACAACAGGCCGAAAGCATTCTAAGATATTCACGAGAAATTTTCCAACGCATTCTTACACTATATGTCTTATTTCATAGTTTCGAATACTATTTATTATAATCATAGTATTAATTAGTTAGAGATGATATGGTTGTTCAATTTGAATTTGGGACACAATATCATGGATAAGGAGTGGATGGAATTACCAAGATATTCTAGAGAATAACTTGCAGGCCTAGAAAGATTTCTGAACTTTTCAAAAAATGGGCATTGCGAGACCCCAGATTTTATGAATAAAGATTTAATTTTTTTGAAATAATTTTTTTTGAATATTATGGTGTGGATTTGATATAATGTTATAGTTGTCGGTAGTATTTATAAATTTTACAAAGTATGCAAGTTATTGTATAATATTCGATTGGTCGGGGAATATTCTTTTTGTCGGGAATATCCGTATTTACGGAAGACAATCATTGGTGGACCTCAAGAATCGAAATTATTGTTTGGATTGAGAAAAACGACAAAAATATTTTATGAAAATAATGACGGAAGTTTTACCGTTATCTTGTTGAACTACTTTCAGTAGTAAAAGTACAAGAATACGCGTGGTTCATAGTAGCACACGGTATTGATTATTGATGCTTACGTGATAAATCACTCGCTTTTATTTTATTGGTATTATTAATGTAATAAAACAGAAAAACTTTTATATAAAATGTAATACTTTTATAAAGTTATTCTATAAATAGAATATATTATATTCTATTATGCATAGTAGTATATATAGTGTTTTGCATAGTAAAATCTTTTTATATAAAATGTATACTTTTATAAAGTTATTCTATAAATAGAATATATTATATTTTATTATGCATAGTGTTTTGCATAGTGCTGCATAGTGTTTTTTCAGATAAAATTTTTTTATATAAAAATGTAATACTTTTATAAAGTTATCTGCTTTTATTAGACAATAATTAGAATATATTATATTTTATTATGCATAGTGTTTTGCATAGTGTCTCTGCATAGTGTTTGCATAGTGTTTGCATAGTAAAATCTTTTATAAAGTTATTCATTTTATTAGATTATAAATAGAATATATTATATTTTATTTAAAAGATTTTGCTTTAAATATGTATCAAAATCAGATTAAAAGTAAATCAATTTGGACTGCTCATGAATTAGTTACTTATATGTACCATTCTTCTATAAATAAAGCTCATTCATTCATTATTTCTTACTTAATTCAATTTAAACTCTAGAGAGAAAACTATAGAGAGAGTTCTTCTTCTATAATCTTGAGCGTATTTCTTTAGAGTTTAAGAAAGCTTTGAGCGTAGTACAAGTTTTCTTCGAGTATATCCTCGCCCTACCAGTCGGAATACTCTTCTTTCAAAGGTAGGGGATATTATTTGTTGTACTCGTAGGGGATATTATTTGTTGTACTCGTAAGGGGTATTCTTTCTTTCTTATTCGTGAAGAGAACTTCAGTTATTCCATTCTTTATTATTCATTTGGAATAACTTTTATACGCTGTGATCACTTTATACTTGGAAAATTCTTACATTATTCAATTCTTTATTATTATGTTGGAATAACTTTCTATACATAAATCTTGCATACATAGTGAAAATCTTCTAATATTCCATTCTTTATTATTCATTGGAATATCCTATCTGCATGCATTTTACGGGACCGGTTCCGTTATTTAATATTCTGCTGGAATATCACATGCATGTGTTTTACGCCGACCGGTTCCGTTATTTATTATTACATTGGAATATCCTATCGGTCTAATTTCTTTGACACAGTTCCGTTATTATTATTACATTGAATAACTTTTATCACATCTGGGTCTGCGCATGCATGGTGATTTCTTTTGTTATTCCATTCTTTATTATACTCAGGTTGGTTAAAGTTTTGACTTCTATACTCCATGAAATTAGTGGAAAATACTTGATATTTGCGCTTCACCCAAAGATCTTTTCATGGAAATATTCTTCGAGCATTCTTGAATTTTACTCTACAAAGCAAGATCATGTTGACAATTTGAACGTTATCGGGTTCTCGGATAAATTAATTCTTGAACTTGTTTTATTGAATTCTTATATCATTGTCATCATCCTCATGTTTATATTATGTTGAAAGTCATCTGTGGCACATAGTGCATAGATGGACTTGGTATGATTATGACCAGGATTATTCGGTATAATCGTAATCGTAATGTTACAAATGATGTGGAAAAAGTCCTAATTGGCCGTAATGCATTGATGGATAGTTTTGGTATGATTAAGGCTATGGATTCTCTTGACCAAGGGTGCAAATATGCATTGTTTTATGGCATGATCGGATCGTTGATGAAAACACAATTATCTTTGGCCCGTAGTGCATGGATAATTGTGGTCGTGATACTAAAGAATATCGTTGGTAGTAGTGGTGGGGGTGATTTGATGATGTGGATTATTTATTAAGTCGAGTCCCAAATATAAAAGTGATGAAAATCCTTTTAAATCATAAAAGATAGTAGATTTTATTTTCTACTGACTCTTTTAATGGATTGCTTGTTCAACCGCAGCTTAAACTTGATGTTTGTTATATTGTATCGGTTTAACACTTGCTTAAGGCTAATGATAATTTATTCTACATTATCTTAGTCATAATATTTCTTCTTGGGCTAGTTGAGCTCACCCTTTCTTTCACTTTGTTTCTCTTCGAAATGAGAACGTGGCGAGGACTAGTCGGGAAACAGTGATGGTCCTAGATGGTGCATTAGTAGTCCTCACTATTCTGTGAAATAGTATGATAATAAATGTAATGAGGCCTCCATTGAGTTTGTATACTCTCTAGTAGACAATATTTGTATTCAAACTCACAATTTATGTTTTGTCATATTGTACACGACAGTTGTATTATTAAGTTGTATTTGAATTCTGTACCATGTATCTGGCGACTCATGATGGGTGATGTATACCTAATTTTGGGGGCGTCAAAGTAGGTATCAAAGCTTAGGGATATGATCCCTGGCCATGATGTGAGACTAGAACTAGGAGGGGAGAGACGGGGAATTCCTTCGCTAGTATGACCTACCTAAGTTTATTTGATATTTAATTGGTCGGTCAGAGTATAGAGATAATATGTGATATGTTAATTAACTCTTGTTTTGTGACAGTGTTTGAAAATGGCTTATGAAAATGCTGAGATAAGCAATGAAGCACATGAGACCGTTGAGTCACCAACCAAAAGGTAACGACCAACAACACAATAATAATCATACCCCATGGCAACGGCCATCTAACAATGATAACCATCGTGGGGAAATTATCATGCTAAGAATGGTAACCACTTTGCGTGGTAATCATGGCCAAGATAATAGAAGTGAAAATTTCAAGAAGAGAAGGTCATTTAGCTCGATTTTGTCGTATAGTGAAGTCAAGTCCAGCTGGGACGGTGGTACCAAAGGCGGATACGGACAAAACAAAGTCGGTGGTTTAAGGAAGAGCGTTTTTCGTGACTTATCAAAAAAAAGCGAGTGACCCGAACGAAGTTAGCACGGGTTAGTTAATTATAAATTCTTGCGAAGTCTATACCTTATTAGATACCGGTTCTACCCATTCTTTTATCTCTCTTGCTTGCGCTCAACGTTTAAATTTAACTTCGGAGAAATTAACTTAGACTTATTGGTTGAAACTTCGATAGTAGAAACCTTCGTTACCTCCAATATTTATAAATCTTGTTTAATTCAAATTGACACTTTCACGTTATCTGTCGATCTTATCTCTTTGAAAATACTTGCCTTTGATGCGATTTTAGGAATAAATTGGTTAACTATTCATCATGCTTTTCGTAAGGTTGTTAGCTTTAATATTCCTAACCAACCTGTTAAGCGAATTCAAGCAACCAAACCACTAAAGTTAATCATTGTCATATCAAGCCATAAGTAAAGAGCCCCGGTCCTTTCATTGTTGACTTCCTTGTGTGGAATGCACCGAAGCCGAACTTTCCGTAGGCGACGTCGTGAATGACGATGTCAAGTTGATAGGTATCAATGTGACGTACTATCCAAGTCTTGGATGAGGGTCATAGTTTTGAATGATATTTCTATTGTTAATAAATTTCCTGACGTATTCTTGAAGACTTCTTAGCCTACCCTTAGAGCGTGAAATAGAATTTTGTATTGACCCCAATACAAAACCCATTTCTTAAACCCTTAAATATTTCTTCAACTAAAACGAACGTATAACGTGCCAAAGACGTTGGCTCGAGCTGTTGAAGATTATGGTGGTACCATGCAATATCATCGTGGAAGTGCGAACGTGGTAGTTGACGCGTTGAGTAGAAGATTGTATGCGGTTACAAGTGCGAATATACGAACCTACGTGAAGATAACGAATATACGAGTAGAATCGACTTTAATTGATAAAGTTAAAGCCGCTCAAGCTACATACTCAGAGCTGATGAATGTAAAGAAGAAGGTTCAAGAGGGCGTTATTCTAGAAGCAAGAATCGACGAATAGAGGAAATCTCAACCCTCGATTTAATTGTGTGATGCCCCCAAAATTAGGTATACATCACCCATCTTGAGTCGCCGGATACATGGTACAGAATTCAAATACAACTTAATAATACAACTGTCGTGTACAATACGACAAAACATAAACTGTGGGTTTGAATACAAATAGTGCCTACTAGAGAGTATACAAACTCAAAAGGAGTCCTCATTACAATTATTATCACACTATTTCACAGAATAGTGAGGACTACTAATGCACCATCTAGGACCATCACTCTGTTCCCCTACTAGTCCCAGCTACGTTCTCATTTCCTGAAGAGAACAGTGAAAGAAAGGGTGAGCTCAACTAGCCCAGTAAGAAATATTATGACTAAAATAATGCAGAATAATTTATCGTTAGCCTTAAATAGTGTTAAACTGATACAATATAACAAACATCAAGTTTAACTGCAGCGGAACAGGCAATCCATTAAAAGAGTCAAGTAGAGAATAAAATCTACTATCTTTTATGATTTAAAAGGTTTTTCATCACTTTTATCACCGAGACTCGACTTAATAAATAATCCACATCATCAAATCATCCATGCACTACAAAGCAATGATATTATTTAGTATCATAACCACGAATTATCCATGCACTACGGGCCAAAGATAATCGTAAAGTTTTCATCAACCATCCCGATCATGCCATAAAATAATTCATCTTTGCACCTTGGTCAAGAGAATCCATAGCCATAATCATACCTAAAAATCATCCATCAATGCACTACGGGCCATCGAGGACTTTTTCCACATCATTTGTAATATTACGGTCATGATTATACCGAATAATCCTCATTATAATCATACCAAGTCCATCTATGCACTACAAAGCCATGATGACTTTCAACACAATATAAGCATGAGGATGATGACAATGATATAAGAATTCAATAAAACAAGTTCAAGAATTAATTTATCCAGAACTAATAATGTCTAAATTGTCAACATGATACCGCTTTGTAGAGTAAAATTCAAGAATGCTCCAAAGAATATTTTCATGAAAAGATAATGGATGAAAGCGCAAATATCAAGGATATTCCACTAATTTCATGGAGTATAAAGTCAAAACTTTAACCAACTGAGCATAATAAAGAATGGAATAACAAAAGAAATCACCATTCATGCGGTACTTCGCATAGATAGGTTATTCCAATGTATTCTAAATAATCGAAACCAAAGTCAAAGTAAATTCGCACCCGATGTGATGTTCCAACAGAATAATAAAGAATGGAATAACAACGAAATCACCATGCATGCGGTACTTCACATGTATGTTATTCCAATAGAATACTAATAAAGACGGAACCAGTCCCACAGAAATGCATAGACAGGATATTCCAATGTAATAATAATAAAGATTTTAACCAGTCCATGTAAAATGCATGTATACGATATTCTAACATGAATAATAAATAATGGAATAACGTAAGAATTTCACCAAGTATAGGTAGCTCACGATATACGAGTTATTCCAATGTAATAATAATGAATGGAATAACAGAAATTCTCTTCATAAATAAGAAAGAAAGAATACCCCTTATGAGTACAACAAATAATATTCCCTACGAGTACAACAAATAATATTCCCTACGAGTACAACAAATAATATTCCCTACCTTAAGAAGAAGAGTACTGGATATATAATTAGTGAAGTAGCAGAATACTTTCTTCTTTCTCTCTATAGTTTATCTCTCTAGAGTTTCAGTGAATTAAGTAAGAAAATAATGAAGGAATGAGCTTCTATTTATAGAAAAATGGATCAGATAATAACTAACTCATGAAACGGTCCAGATTAATTTACTTTAATCTGACTTGGTCCATATTTATAGCAAAATCTTTTAAATAAAATATAATATATTCTATTTATAATCTAATAAAATGAATAACTTTATAAAAGATTTTACTATGCAAGCTTATCATGAGTGCACTATCATGCAAACACTATGCATAATAAAATATAATATATTCTATTTATAGAATAACTTTGTAAAAGTATTATGTTTTATATAAAAAGTTTTTCCAGATATTACTTTAATAATACCAACAAAACTGAGTGACTTATCACGTAAGCATCAATAATTAATACCGTGTACTACTATGCAACCACGCGTATTCTTGTACTTTTAACACTGGGTGTTTCAACAGTTAACGGTAAAACTTCCGCCGTTATTTTCATAAAATATTTTTGTCATTTTCTCAATCCGACAATAATTCCGTTGTGGGGTCCACCAATGATTGTACTGTCGTACGAATATTCTCTGACAAAAAGAATATTCCCCGACCAAACGAATATTATACAACAACTTGCATACTTTTCAAAATTTATAAATACTACCCACAACTATAACACACACCATAATATTAAAAAATTATTTCGAGAAAATTAAATATTTATTCATAAAATTTGGGGTCTCACAATCTCCCCTCCTTATGGAATTTCGCCCTCGAAATTTACTCACGTACCTGGTATGCCGAACAGGTGAGGATACATTGACTTCACTTCAAATTCTAACTCTTGAGGTATAACCTTTGAGTGTTGAATACGATCCTTCTTATCCGAGATTTTAACATGTATCTCCTCATACGTTAAATCTTCTGCTATATCGTTTAGTTCTAATTTAATAATGTGGTTCAGGTCATCCACATATTTACGTAACATCGATACAAAAAAAACGTTCTGAACACGCAACATACTTGGTGGTAAAACGAGTCTATAGGCCACAGTTCCTACTTCATCGAGGATTTCAAATGGGCCAATTAAATCGAGGGTTGAGATTTCCACTCTTCATCAAATCTTGCTTCTAGAATAACGCCCTCTTGAACCTTCTTCTTCACATTCATCAGCTACGGGTGTGTAGCTTGAGCGGCTTTAACTTTATCAATTAAAGTCATTTTGACTCGTATATTCGTTATCTTCACTTGGGTTCCTAGAGTCTTTAACTCTATCTTCATCATTTGTAAGTCGTACGAAATGTGCCTTTGTGTTAACAACATCGCACTCGTAAACGCATATGATCTTCTATTCAACGCGTCAGCTACCACGTTCACTTTTCCACGATGGTAGTGAATGGTACGATCGTAATCTTCAACAGCTCGAGCCAAAGTCTTTGGCGCATGTTACACTCGCTTTAGTTGATGAAATATTTGAGGGTTTAAGAAATGGGTTTTGTATCGGGGTCAATACAAAATTCGATTTCATGCTCTAGGGGTAGGCTAAGAAGTCTTCAAGAATACGTCGGGAAATTTATTAACAATAGAAATATCATTCAAACTGTGACCCTCTTCCAAGACTTGGATAGTATGCCACATTGATACCTATCAACTTGCCATCGTCATTCACGACATCGCCTACAGAAAGTCTGGCTTCGGTGCATTCCACACAAGAAAGTCAACAACGAAAGGACCGGGGCTCTTTACTTATGGCTTGATATGACAATGATTGACTTTAGTGGTTTGGTTTCTTGAATTCGCATAACAGGTTGGTTAGAAATATGAAAGCTAACAACCTTACGAAAAGCATGATGAGTAGTTAACCAATAGATTCCTAAAATCGCATCAAAGGCAAGTATTTTCAAAGAGACAAGATCAACACGTAACGTGAAAGTGTTGATTTGAACAAGATTTATAAATAAAGGAGGTAAAGGTTTCTCCGAACCGAGTTTAAACAGATATATCAAAGTCTAACTTCTCCTGAGTTAACTTCAAACATTGAACATAACTAGGTGAAATAAAAGAGTCAATGAACCCAGATTCAACACTACACGGTATAGACTTCGCAAGAGTTTATGACTAACATACCCGTGATAATTTTATTCAGTTCCTTGTCACGAAAATAAAACGCTCCTTCTTAAACTACCGACTTTAGCTTGTCTGGGACATCCTTTGGCAACACTATCCCAGCTGGACTTGACTTCACCATACAAAAAAATCGAGCTAGGTGACCTTCTCTTCCGCAATTAAAACACGCTTTGATTCATTGCGTGCGCATTTTGACGGATGTGTCCTCTCCGTCTGCATGTGAAACATACGACCGGTGGTCGTTCTTCTTCCTTTGAAACGGTGTTTGGTGCCGACGCCTTTACGCCATTGTTGAACCTTCTCTTCTTGAAATGTCCATTCTTATTGTTTTGGCCATGATTACTACCAAGTGGTTACCATTTCGACATGTTGATTCCTCCATGCTTATTATCACCGCTTTGATGATCAAGTATCACTCGGTATTATCATTTTGCGTGCTACTCTCTTTTGGTTTGGTTGACTCATTATCGCGCTCCCAATAATCGAGCCCTATTAACAACATCTCTAATACAAACACGCTTTATGAGAGATAAGATATTGACGATATCGTGTTTTAAACCTCTTAGAAACATTCGCATTCTCTCCTCATTATCAACCAAATTGGGATAACTTCGGCAAACTTGGCTTCGGATTGCGACACCTGGCCATGTTGTTTTGCTCCAACTTGATAAATTCCACCTCCTTCATGTGACGAAATGCTTTGGAAAGTACTTGTCATTGAACAAACTATTGAACTTCTCCCAAGACATCTTGAAAAGGCCAGTCGGGTAATGCTTTATAGATTCCCACCAAATTGATCCGCCTCTTCACGCAACATAAAGGTGGCAAAGGAACCTTTGCTCCTGAGCATCCCAAGACATCAAATATCTTAGTGATCCGCTTTAACCACGCCTCTCGCCTTAAGTGGTTCTCGCTTTCCCAAAACTTCTATGGTCCCAGGTTCCTTGAATTGCTTAGCGGTGACCAACCGTGGTTGCCATTGTTTCCTCCCCGCATTATGAACAGGAGCCGCCTCTTCGCTAGATGTTGCATGAATTCTAAAAGCTCTTAAACGCACTCATCGTCGTCAATCGATTGATCAAGTTATTGTTTACGGGGAGGATTATCGCCATCCTGTGCACATTGTCCTCGATTATTGATCCGTGGAGACTCAACAGGTCTCCGTGTGCTCCATTACTTATCTCAACATTTTCGGATGCCATTTTTAAATACCGCCACAAAACAAGGGTTAATTAACATATCACATATTATCTCTATACTCAACCACCAATTAAATACCAAATAAACTTAGGTAGTTCATACTAGCGAAGAATTCACCGCTCTCCTCCTAGTTATAGTCTCACATCTTAGCCAATGATCATATCCCTAAGCTCTAATACCAACTATGACTCCCCAAAATTAGGTATACATCACCCATCTTGAGTCGCCAAATACATGGTATGTAATTCAAATACAACTTAATAATACAACCGCGGTAATGTACAATACGACAAAACATAAACTCGTGAGTTTGAATACAAATATTGCCTAAGTAGAGAGTATACAAACTCAAAAGGAGTCCTCATTACAATTATTATCACACTATTTCACGTAATAGTGAGGACTACTAATGCACCATCTAAGACCATCACTGCTCCCTCGACTAGTCCCAAATGCACGCTCTCGAGAACAAATGAAAAGAAAAGGTGAGCTCAACTAGCCCAAAGAAGAAATATTATAACTAAGATAATGCGTAATAATTTATCGTTAGCCTTCAACAAAGTTAAACTCGATACAATATAACAAACATCAAGTTTAACTGCAGCAGAACAAACAATCCATTAAAAGAGTCAAGTAGAGAATAAAATCTACTATCTTTTATGATTTAAAAGGTTTTTCATCACTTTTATCGCTGAGACTCAGCTTAATAAATAATCCACATCATCAAATCATCCATGCACTACAGGCCAAGGATATTCTTTAGTATCACGACCACGAATTATCCATGCACTACGTGTGACGCCCCAAAAATTAGGTATACGTCACCCATCTTGGGTCGCCACTTACATGGTACATAAATTCAAATACAACTTACTAATATAACTGTAAGTAATAATAATACGACATAAACCGTGAGTTTGAATACAAATATTATCTACTAGATATTATACAAACTCAAAAGGAGTCCTCATTACAACTATTATCACACTATTTCACGTAATAGTGAGGACTACTAATGCTATCCTCTCGACCATTACTCTCGCTTCCCCGACTCGTCTCAAATATATTCTCATTTCACGAGAAACAAGTGAAAGAAAGGGTGAGCTCAACTAGCCCAAAGAAGAAATATTATGACTAAGATAATGCATAATAAATTATCATTAGCCTTCAATGAAAGTTAAACCGATAAAATACAATAGACAACCAGCTTTAATCTGCAGCCGGAATATGCAATCCATTAAAAGAGTCAAGTAGAAAATAAAGTCTACTATCTTTTAGGTTTTAAAAGGTTTTCATAAATTTTTATCATTAAGACTCGATTTAATGAATAAACCACAATATCTAATCATCCCTCGCATACTACGGCCAAGGATTTTCATCAAATTATCAATGATCATGACTATACCGAATCATCCCCGGTCATAATCATACCAAAAACTATCCATCATCGCATTACGTGCCACCGAGGACTTTTATCACATCATTTATAACAAGCCATGATTATACCGAATGATCCTCGGTCATAATCATACTAAGTTCATCTATGCACGTAAGCCAAATGATAACATAATATATCATGAGGATGATGACAATGACATAATAATTCAATAAAACAAGTTCAAGAATTATTTTATCCGAGAATTAATAACGTCCAAATTGTCAACAAGATACTTTGTTTTGTAGAGTAAAATTCAAGAATGATCGAAGAATATTTCCATGAAAGATATCTTCGGATGAAACGCAAATATCAAGGATATTCTACTAATTTCATGGAGTATAGAAGTCAAAGTTTTAACCAACCGGGTATAATAAAGAATGGAATAACAAAAGAAATCACCACGCATGCGCAGTATTTGCATGAAAGACAAAAGTTATTCCAACGTAATAATAATAACGGAACCAAAATCGTGAAATTCACAATCGGCAGTGATGATCCAACAGTAATAATAAATGCTTTGAATAATAAACAATGGAACTGTGTCCTGTAAAACACACGCATGTGATATTCCAATGTAATAATAAAGAATAGAATAATGTAAGAAGATCACCAAGTATAGGGGATTCCACAGATATCTGAGTTATTCCAATGTAAAATAAATAAGAATGGAATAACATAAAGATTACACCAAGTATATAGTATATGCCATATACAAAGTTATGTATAGGGTATACCACTTTTACTGTGTTATTCCAACAAAATAATAATGAATGGAATAATGAAGTTCTCTTCATGAATAAGAAAGAATAACACCCCTTACTTGCACAACAAATAATACCCTTACTTTAGAAAGAACCTCAATATTGGAAAAGTGAAGTAGCGTAATACTTTTCTTCTTTCTCTCTATAGATTTTCTCTCTATAGCTTCTCTCTATAATTTCTCTCTCTAGAGTTTCAAAGTGAATTCGTAAGAAAATAATGAAGGAATGAGCTTCTATTTATAGGAAAATAGAATGCATAGTAATTAATCCATGAACGGTCCAGATTGATTTACTTTAATCTGACGGTCCATATTTAAAGCAAAATCTTTTAAATAAAATATCATATATTCTATTTATATAAAAACATTTTACTATGCAAACACTATGCAACACTATGCAAAACACTACGCAACACTATGCATAATAAAATATAATATATTCTATTTATAGAATAACTTTAATAAAGTATTACGCTTTTATATAAAAAAGATATTTCGCTTTTTATTACGTTAATAATACTGAATAAAACAAAACGTCATTATCGCTATAATAATTCATATTATTAATCGACAATAAATGGAATCAAACCGAGTGACTTCTCACATAAGCATCAATAATCAATACCGTAGTGCTACTATGCAACCACACACGATTCTTTACTTTTACTACCGAGTAGTTCAACAAGATCAACAAAGAAAACTTCCGTCGTTATTTCAATAAAATATTTTTGTCGTTTTCTTAATCCGGCAATAATTTACATTATAGGGTCCACCAATGATTGAGTAGTTGTACGAATATTCCCTGCTAAATCGAATATTCCCCGACCAATCGAATATAATATAACCACTTACATACTTTGCAAAATTTATAAATACTACCCACAACTATAATATTATCTCAAATTCACACCATAACATTAAAAAATTATTTCGACAAAATTTAAATCTTTATTGATAAAATCTGGTGTCTCACAATCTCCCCTCCTTATGGAATTTCGCCCTCGAAATTAGGGTACGTACCTGGTATGATAAGAGGTGAGGATACCTTGAATACCTTTATCGTTGAAAACATTAAATTCATCTTTGCAATCCGGCCAAAGATATTCATTAACAATTCATCTTTGCACTACAGGCCAAAGATATACAATCAGAAACCAATAATCTTTGACGCAGATTAATAGTATCACGACCACGAATTATCCATGCACTTCTTGGCGAGGATATTCATGTTTTCAATTACTATCATGATTATACCGAATAATCCGTGGTCATAATCATACCAAGTCTATCAATGCACTACTACCAAAGATGACTTTTACCACATCCATGAATTAATATTTCATTCTTTGAGACTCAAATTCAATAATTAATCCATATCATCGAATCATCCCTACACTACGGGCCAAGGATATTCATTAAGATCACGACCACGAATTATCCATGCACTACTACCAAAGATAATCGTGTATTCATTAATATCACGACCACAATTATCCATGCACTACGTGCAAAGATAATCGTGTATTCATTAGTATCACGACCACAAATTATCCATGCACTACGTGCAAAGATAATCGTGTATTCATTAGTATCACGACCACAAATTATCTATGCACTACGTGCAAAGATAATCGTATTCATTAAGATCACGACCACAAATTATCCATGCACTACGTGCAAAGATAATCGTGTATTCATTAGTATCACGACCACAAATTATCCATGCACTACTACCAAAGATAATCGTGTATTCATTAGTATCACGACCACAAATTATCCATGCACTACTACCAAAGATAATCGTGTATTCATTAGTATCACGACCACAAATTATCCATGCACTACTACCAAAGATAATCGTGTTTTCAATTACGGTTATGATTATACCAACAATCCTCGGTCATAATCATATCAAGTCCATCTATGCACTACACAATACACGATGACTTTCAACATAATATAAACATGAGAATAATGATATAAAGAATCAATCAATGAGATAAAGGATAAATATTAAACATTTATAATATAATTTATCCAGATTCAAGAATATCCCCATGTTATCAATCACTTAATAATCTCATAATCTAATATCATTAATATTATAATAATATTTTAATCACTTCTTAAATTTATAAACAATTTATCTCAATTGTTTACGCTTTACCATATAATGCATTTAATCATTCAAAATGCCATACTCATAAGATATCATCACCAATTATCAAATCCTCATAAAAAAAATATGCATATACTCTATATAGGATTCTCTAGCCATAAAATCTATTTTCAACTTTGTTACTTCACATAACATATTTAACTCATATGTTCAGTAACTAAACTATTTTCATGAAAAATACCAAATCAGTCCCAAAAATATTTCTTTTCTCGGGATTTAGCATAATATAGTCCCATAATGAAAATATATTTTCTAATTTTTAAAATTCATTTACTATTTTCAAAAAATCAATTTCTAATTAATTCCTTAAAAAATTTGCTACCCCAAGTTTAACTCCAAAATCCCCAAATCTTGGCAGGACCTTACACATGTTAACGTGAGCTTCAGGTTTAAATTTCATGGTCATCGGAGTTATTGAACTCCGGTTATAGCATTTTTTGTCGGAAAAACCTAAATATTGAAATAGTCATAACTTGCTCATTTTAAGTCAGAATGAGCTCATTTTTGGACAGGAGGTACTTTATAGCATATACCTTCAAGTCCCAAAAGGCCAGAATTTTTCTCATAATTTAAGTGGCCGAAACAGCCCCTCTAAAATCTTGGCAGCAGCTTTTTCAGTTTTTGCGGCTTTGTACTCCTTTGCTAAAATCAGTCCACACAAAAATCTACAACACCTTTTTCATTGATTCCACTTGGATTAGTTAGGTAACTCATAGATCTAACTCTAGGACTTGACCACACTCAAAAATTCAAAATATAATAGGTGATATGGTCAATTGAATTTCATGTTACGTTTTTCACCAAAATCTGATTTTCAACTCTTTGTGATTTCTAAGAAACTTTCATGTTTTCACATACTAACCAACATAACTCATCATAACACTTACTAATACCACGTATACCCATGATTTTCATTAGTCCAATGCTTTTATTATGACTTTCATCATAAACCACGTAAACTGTTCATTTTAGTTGAAGAAATATTTGAGGGTTTAAGAAATGGGTTTTGTACTGGGGTCAATACAAAATTCGATTTCACGCTCTAGGGTAGGCTAGAAAGTCTTCAAGAATACGTCAAGAAATTTATTAATAATAGAAATATCATTCAAAACTGTGACTCTCATCCAAGACTTGGATAAGACGTCACATTGATACCAACTGTGACTTCTATCCCTTAACCTAGATAGCACCTCACAATGATACCTATAAACTTGTCATCTTCATTCACGATGTCGCCTCTGAGAAAAGTCCGCTTTGCATTCCACACAAGGAAGTCAACAACGAAAGGTTCGGGCTCTTTACTTATGGCTTGATATGACAATAATTGACTTTAGTAGTTTGGTTACTTGAATTCGCACAACAAAGTTGGTTATGAATATAAAAGCTAACAACCTTACGAAAAGCATGATGAGTAGTTAACCAATTGATTCCTAAAATCACATCAAAGACAAGTATTTTCAAAAAATAAGATCAACAGGTAACGTGAAAGTGTTTATTTGAATCAAACAAGATTTAAAAATAGTAGGGGTAACGAAGGCTCCTACTAACAAAGTTTCAACCAATAAGTCAAAGTCTAACTTCTCCTGAGTCAAATTTAAACGTTGAACGCATGCAAGCAAGAGATAAAATAATGGGTAGAACCAAATCTTATAAGGTATAGACTTCCCAATTTATAATTAACTAACCCGTGCTAACTTCGTTCGGTTTACTCGCTTTTGAGAAGTCATGAAAATGCACTTCCTAAAATCAACGACTTTGTTTTGTCCATATCCACCTTTGGTGCCACCGTCCCAACTAGACTTGACTTTGGTGCACAACAAAATTGAGCTAAATGACCTTGTCTTCTTGCAATTTCCACTTCTATTATCTTTGCCATGATTACCATCAAGTGGTTACCATTCTTAAGCGTGATAATTTCCCCACGATGGTTATCATTGTTACGATAATCGTTGCCACCAAAGTTATGATTATTATCGTATTGTTGGTCGTTACCTTTTGTTTGAGCTGAATCAACACTCTCATGTGCTTCATTGCTTATCTCAAAGATTTTCAGGATGTCATTCTCAAACACCATCACAAAACAAGGGTTAATTAACATATCACATATTATCCCTATACACCGTCCACCAATTAAATACCAAATAAACTTAGGTAGGTCATACTAGCGAAGGAATTTCCGCTCTCCTCCTAGTTCTTATCTCACATCTTAACCAGGATCATATCCCTAAGCTCGATACCAACCGTGGCGCCCCAAAAATTAGGTATCGTCACCCATCTTGAGTCGCCACTTACATGGTACATAAATTCAAATACAACTTACTAATATAACTGTGTGTAGTAATAATCGACATAAACCGTGAGTTTGAATACAAATATTGTCTACTAGATATTATACAAACTCAAAAGGAGTCCTCATTACAACTATTATCACACTATTTCACGTAATAGTGAGGACTACTAATGCTATCCTCTCGACCATTACTCCGCTCCCGACTAAATCTCGCCTATGTTCTCATTTCACGAAGAGAAACGGTGAAAGAAAGGTGAGCTCAACTAGCCCAAGAAGAAATATTATGACTAAGATAATGCGAATAAATTATCATTAGCCTTCAACAAAGTGTCAAACCGATAAAATACAATAGACAACCGGTTTGATTGCGCTGAATATGCGATCCATTAAAAGAGTCAAGTAGAAAATAAAGTCTACTATCTTTTAGGTTTTAAAAGGTTTTCATAAATTTTATCATTAAGACTCGGTTTAATGAATAAACCACAATATCTAATCATCCATGTACCACGGTCAAGGATTTTCATCAAATTATCAATGATCATGACTATACCGAATCATCCCCGGTCATAATCATACCAAAAACTATCCATCATCGCATTACGAATAATCGAGGACTTTTATCACATCATTTATAACAAGCCATGATTATACCGAATGATCCTCGGTCATAATCATACTAAGTTCATCTATACACGTAAGCCAAAGATAACATAATATATCATGAGGATGATGACAATGACATAATAATTCAATAAAACAAGTTCAAGAATTATTTTATCCGAGAATTAATAACGTCCCAAATTGTCAACAAGATACTGTTTTGTAGAGTAAAATTCAAGAATGATCGTAAGAATATTTCCATGAAAAGATCTTTGGATGAAACGCAAATATCAAGGATATTCTACTAATTTCATGGAGTATAGAAGTCAAAGTTTTAACCAACCGGGTATAATAAAGAATGGAATAGCAAAAGAAATCACCATACATGCGGTGCCAGCATAGACAAGTTATTCCAATGAATAATAATAACGGAACGGTCGGTGAAATTCACAATCGAGGATGATCCAACGTAATAATAAATGTTTGAATAATAAACAATGGAACCAGTGTCCTGTAAAACACGTGCATGTGATATTCCAATGTAATAATAAAGAATGGAATAATGAAAGAAGATCACCAAGTATAGGGGATTCCGCTGTACACAAAGTTATTCCAATGAATAAATAAGAATGGAATAACATAAAGATTTCACCAAGTATAGGTATGCCGCATATACAAAGTTATGTATAGGGTATACCACTTTTACAAAGTTATTCCAATGAATAATAATGAATGGAATAACGTAGTTCTCTTTATGAATAAGAAAGAATAACACCCCTTACGGTACAACAAATAATACCCTTACTTTAGAAGAACCTAATATTGGAAAAGTGAAGTAGCGAATACTTTTCTTCTTTCTCTCTATAGATTTTCTCTCTATAGCTTCTCTCTATAATTTCTCTCTCTAGAGTTTCAGTGAATTCGTAAGAAAATAATGAAGGAATGAGCTTCTATTTATAGGAAAATAGAATGCATAGTAATTAATCCATGAACGGTCCAGATTGATTTACTTTAATCTGACGGTCCATATTTAAAGCAAAATCTTTTAAATAAAATATAATATATTCTATTTATATAAAAACATTTTACTATGCAAACACTATGCAACACTATGCAAAACACTATGCAACACTATGCATAATAAAATATAATATATTCTATTTATAGAATAACTTTAATAAAGTATTCATTTTATATAAAAAGATGTTTCGTTTTATTACGTTAATAATACGAATAAAACAAAACGTCATTATCGCTATAATAATTCATATTATTAATCGACAATAATGGAATCAAACTGAGTGACTTCTCACATAAGCATCAATAATCAATACCGTGTGCTACTATGCAACCACACGTATTCCTGTACTTTTACTACCGAGTAGTTCAACAGTATCAACGGTAAAACTTCCGTCGTTATTTCAATAAAATATTTTTGTCGTTTTCTCAATCCGAAATAATAATTACATTGCTAGGTCCACCAATGATTGAGTAGTTATCTGAATATTCCCTCGCTAAACCGAATATTCCCCACCAATCGAATATAATATAACCACTTGCATACTTTGCAAAATTTATAAATACTACCCACAACTATAATATTATCTCAAATTCACACCATAACATTAAAAAATTATTTCGACAAAATTTAAATCTTTATTGATAAAATCTGGGGTCTCACACTACGGGCCAAAGATAATCGTGTTTTCAATAACGGTCCTGATCATGCCATAAAGCAATTCATCTTTGCACCCTTGACCGAAGAGAATCCATAGCCAAAATCATACCCAAAAACTGTCCATCAATGCACTACAGGTCAATGAGGACTTTTTCCACATCATTTGTAACATTACGGTCATGATTATACCGAATAATCCCTGGTCATAATCATACCAAGTCCATCTATACTACACAGCCACGAGATGACTTTCAACACAATATAAGCATGAGGATGATGACAATGATATAAGAATTCAATAAAACAAGCTCAAGAATTAATTTATCCAGAACTAATAATGTCCAAATTGTCAACATGATCTTCGCTTTGTAGAGTAAAATTCAAGAATGCTCGGAAGAATATTTCCATGAAAAGATCTTTGGATGAAGCCTTGAAATATCAAGGATATTCCACTAATTTCATAGAGTATAAAGTCAAAACTTTAACCAACCGAGAGTATAATAAAGAATGGAATAACAAAAGAAATCACCATGCATGCGGTACTTCACATAGGCGAGTTATTCCAATGAATACTAAATAACGGAACCGGTCAAAGAAAATTACACCGCAAGCGGGATGTTCCAATGAATAATAAAGAATGGAATAACAACAGAAATCACCATGCATGCGGTACTTGGCGTAGAGAGGTTATTCCAATGTAATACTAATAAAGATTTTAACCGGTCCAAACAGAAAAGCGCGATGTAGGCGGGATATTCCAAATGAATAATAATAAAGACGGAACCAGTCCCAAAACGTAAAATGCACGAGCATGGATATTCTAACAGAATAATAAATAATGGAACAACAGAAGAATTTCACCAAGTATAGGGTAGCCCGCGTATACAGGTTATTCCAACAGAATAATAATGAATGGAATAAAAGAAGTTCTCTTCATAAATAAGATAGAAAGAATACCCATTATGAGTACAATAAATAATATTCCCTACGAGTACAACAAATAATATTCCCTACCTTAAGAAGAAGAGTACTGGATATATAAGTAGTGAAGTAGCAGAATACTTTCTTCTTTCTCTCTATAGTTTATCTCTCTAGAGTTTTGAATTGAATTAAGTAAGAAAATAATGAAGGAATGAGCTTCTATTTATAGAAAAATGGATACGTAGTAACTAACTCATGAACGGTCCGTTGATTTACTTTAATCGACGGTCCATATTTAAAGCAAAATCTTTTAAATAAAATATAATATATTCTATTTATAATCTAATAAAACGAATAACTTTATAGGAGATTTTACTATGCAAACATTATCTATGAGCCTTATACAAATACTATGCGTAATAAAATATAATATATTCTATTTATAGAATAACTTTATAAAAGTATTATGTTTTTATATAAAAAGCTTTTTCGTATTATTACATTAATAATACCAAAAAAAGAGTGACTTATCACGTAAGCATCAATAATTAATCTGATTGTGCTCTTATGCAACCACGTGTATTCTTGTACTTTTAACAAGGTGTTTCAGCATTAACAGTAAAACTTCCGCCAGTTATTTTCATAAAAATATTTTTATCGTTTTCTCATCAAATGATAATTCCGTTATAGGGTCCACCTGATGATTATGCGATCGTGCGGATATTCTCCGAACCAAAAGAATATTCCCAGACCAATCGAATATTATCTGACAACTTGCATACTTTTCAAAATTTATAAATACTACCTGACTATAACACACCATAATATTAAAAATTATTTCGAGAAAATTAAATATTTATTCATAAAATTTGGGGTCTCACAAATTGGCCCATTTAAAATCCTCGATCGAGTAGGAACTGTGGCCTATAGACTCGTTTTACTGCCAAGTATCTCGCGTGTTCATAACTTTTGTAACGTATCGATGTTACGTAAATATGTGGACGACCCGAACCACAATATTAATTTAGAACCGGACGAGATAGCAGAAGATTTAACGTATGAGGAGATACGTGTTAACATCTTAGATAAGAAAGATCATATTCGATGCTCAAAGGTTATGCCTCAAGAGTTAGAATTTGAAGTGAAGTCAAGGTATCCTCACATGTTCGGCATACCAGGTACGTACGTAAATTTCGAGGGCGAAATTTCATAAGGAGGGGAGATTGTGAGACCCCAAATTTTATGAATAAAGATTTAATTTTTTCGAAATAATTTTTTTGAATATTATGGTATGGATTTGATATAATGTTATAGTTGTGGGTAGTATTTATAAATTTTGCAAAGTATGCAAGTTGTTGTATAATATTCGATTGGTCGGGGAATATTCTTTTTATCGGGGAATATCCGTATGACGGTACAATCATTGATGGACCCCGCAACGGAATTATTGTCGGATTGAGAAAACGACAAAAATATTTTATGAAAATAACGGCGGAAGTTTTACCGTTATCTTGTTGAACTACTACTCGGTAGTAAAAAATACGATGAATACGCGTGGTTGCATAAGAAAGACGCTTGATTGATTATTGATGCTTACATGACAAGTCACTCGCTTTGTTTTATTGGTATTATTAATGTAATAAAACATAAAAACTTTTTATATAAAATGTAATACTTTTATAAAGTTATTCTATAAATAGAATATATTATATTCTATTATGACAGTGTTGCATAAAGGTAACGATAGTATTTTGTATAGTAAAATCTTTTATATAAAAATGTAAATACTTTATAAAGTTATTCTATAAATAGAATATATTATATTTTATTATGCATAGTATTTGCATAGTGCCCGCGATAGTGTTTTGCATAGTAAAATCTTTTATAAAGTTATTCGCTTTTATTAGATTATAAATAGAATATATTATATTTTATTTAAAAGAATTTGCTTTAAATATGGACCGTCAGATTAAAGTAAATCAATCTGGACCGTTCATGAATTAGTTACTATGCAGTCCATCCTTCTATAAATAGAAGCTCATTCATTCATTATTTCTTATGAATTCACTGAAACTCTTGAAAGAAAAACTATAGAGAGAGTTCTTCTTCTATAATCTTGAGCATATTTCTTTAGAGTTTAAGAAAGCTTTGAGCGTAGTACAAGTTTTCTTCGAGTATATCCTCGCCCTACCAGTCGGAATACTCTTCTTTCAAAGGTAGGGGATATTATTTGTTGTACTCGTAGGGGATATTATTTGTTGTACTCGTAGGGGATATTATTTGTTGTTGTGACGCCCCCAAAATTAGGTATACATCACCCATCTTGAGTCACCAGATACATGGTACAGAATTCAAATACAACTTAATAATACAACTGTCGTGTACAATACGACAAAACATAAATTGTGAGTTTCAATACAAATATTTCCTACTAGAGAGTATACAAACTCAAAAGGAGTCCTCATTACAATTATTATCACACTATTTCACGAATAGTGAGGACTACTAATGCACCATCTAGGACCATCACTCGTTCCCCGACTAGTCCCGATTCGTTCTCATTTCACAAGAAAACAAAGAAAAGAAAGGGTGAGCTCAACTAGCCCAAAGAAGAAATATTATGACTAAGATAATGCGAATAATTTATCGTTAGCCTTCAACAGTGTTAAACCGATACAATATAACAAACATCAAGTTTAATCTGCAATGAACAAGCAATCCATTAAAAGAGTCAAGTAGAGAATAAAATCTACTATCTTTTATGATTTAAAGGTTTTTCATCACTTTTATCACGAGACTCGACAATAAATAATCCACATCATCAAATCATCCCCGCACTATAGGCCAAGGATATTCTTTAAGTATCACAACCACGAATTATCCATGCACTACGGGCCAAAGATAATCGTGTTTTCATCAACTCATCCGATCATGCCATAAAACAATTCATCTTTGCACCCTTGGCCGAAGAGAATCCATAGCCATAATCATACCCAAAAACTGTCCATCAATGCACTACGGGCCAATGAGGACTTTTTCCACATCATTTGTAACATTACGATCATGATTAAACCGAATAATCCCAGGTCATAATCATACCAAGTCCATCTATGCATTACAAGCCACAAATGACTTTCAACACAATATAAGCATGAGGATGATGACAATAATATAAGAATTCAATAAAACAAGTTCAAGAATTAATTTATCCAGGAACTAATAATGTCCAAATTGTCAACATGATACTGCTTTGTAGAGTAAAATTCAAGAATGCTCAGAAGAATATTTACATGAAAAGATACTGGATGAAGCGCAAATATCAAGGATATTCCACTAATTTCATGGTCCAATATGACAGAGGCTAACATGACTAGGGCTTGAGATGTAATTCAGGTTATTAATCATAGCATTTTATAGAATTTGACATTAAGCACTTTGAAGGTAATTTAATATATGTAAAATTTGTTTGTTGTAGAAACGATTTACCACAGATCACCCCAATGCTAAAAGAAAAGCGATGGCTATCATGAATAATAGGTGGAGAGATATGAAGTCTAACTTAAAGAGTTCAAATTAAATGCGTGGTGACCGTGCAAATCTATAGCGAATACTATCCACAATGATCGAGTAAATCCTAATCAATGGGTTGCGTTGGTTGATTATTGGCTAACTGATGATGCACAAGTTGTGTTTATTCTAATTTTATGTATTATCAATTCTTAGTTATTTGTTATATATTATTATTAATTTATAAATACATGCGATATGTACGATATAACAACAAAAATTGTGAAAATCGGAAAAAATTGTTCGTAGGTCATACGTTGGGCACTAAATTAATTCCAAAAAAGAAGCATGAATTGGTAATATTTGATGTTAATTCAATATTTTTTTGTCGTTAATAATGTATTAGACTTCTATGAATAGAGTATTTCTTGAATTATGTACTATTTTTTGTTTATTTGTAGTACCAAATAAATAAAAAAGAGATTGATCGAGCGGATATGTATATACAGTCCCACACTCGAAGTGATAACTCAATTTTACCGGGAGCATCCTCGAATGTGGTATGTATTTATCAATCCTCAAACAATGGGGTCTTTTAACTCTTTATTCTATATTGTCCTGTTGTTGTTGTTCCATGTGTGTATATTCTCTTGAGCTTCGATTGAAAATAAGGAAGGAAGATAAGAGATGAATTTGTAATTTGAGTTGGGGAGCGAAATCCAACGAGAAACAGCAGAAAAGAGGTTATAGAATTTGATTGCTAAAGCTTTAACTTCATCAAATTTAGTTGCTACAAAGTAAGTTTATAGTCTTTTATTTAAAAAAAAATAGAACTTTATAATAGGTGTTCTAATTGATAACTGTGGCTATGATTGAACTGTGATAACTATGAATTAGCAAAGGAGATAGGTTGGTTGTGTGGAGATATAAGTGAGCTAAAATGGGATTGTAACGTAAAAAAATAGCTATGACACAAGTGTTACAAAACAAAGGCACGATAATGTTTGTCAAAAGTCCCCATGGATTTGTTTTTTTGAAAATCAAGTATTAAGCAAAACTAAAGCTTGGGCTAGATATGTACACCATATATAATGATAAGTAAAGTGTTTTGAAATATTAAATGGAAACGAAAAGAAATTTTTAAGCTAAAACTAAAAGTTAGAATTTAGTATGTCAAGCTACTTTTACACACTGATTTGGGCAGCTTGAAGAACCCAAAGTAATGGCCTAATATTTTTCTTAAATAGGCTGCTATAATATTTTCACATACTAAAAACTTGGTACAAATGAAATGGTGTATCAAAGGTTACAAAATTTGTAAAAGTAAGGAGTTTGAGTGTGGTCATTTCGTTATCATTAAAGCAATGACGATTCTAACAAAGTGTATCGGGGGCTCTCTTTTTAGTTCTCAGTCGACGTGGTGAAGTTGCTTATATAACTTGGTTAGTATTTTGTTTAAATATGGGAGTATGTTAACTACTTTGTCTCCAAAATGTAGCATATTATAATGCATGGATTGAAGTTTAGAAACTAAACAAGGAGGGAGCATGACGTTGTTGATCAAATTATTATGTTGTCTTTTAGACTCGCTTTCTAAATTTTGTTTCTCTTTAATTTTAATAAACATCAAAGATATATCTTTTAATAAACTGGTTCCTTTGGCATCTAGGTTTGATATCATATCTTGAGGAGCATTAGTGATATTTTAAGTTGGTGTTGGGTTCGGTGTTTAAAAGTATCGTACTGGGGGAGCTCTCATATTGTTGTTTCCGCCAATTGTGGAGAATCATTACTGCTATATTTTGAATCCTATAATTTGTTGAACCATACGTAAAAAAGGGGAATGTAGAAAATGAATACATAAAATTGGCAAGTCTAATGTAGCTTTATGTTCACCATGCTACCATGATTGTAACGTGTTCTATGACTTAGCGGTAAAGTTCATTCCGTTTTCACCACTCATCACGGCGGTGACACTTTTTGATTTGCTCTCTTTAATTTGTATGTCTTTATTGTTAGTTGGTCCCTATATATTTTTACCCCTTAAGCGGTGGCGAGAGAAAATTACCATTATGTTTAAGAATACAGGGAATCAAAGACGAAAGGAATCTAAAGATGCAAAAATGGCTTGGTCAGTGGAATCGGAGAAATCATTGATATTTCTATATGCACAATGTGAATAAACTTTTGTGCAGGTGATTGTAGGATAAATCAGTTAAATCAACATTGTTTTTACTTCTAGATATAGTCTTATTCGTGCAATGGGGCCTCCTATTGATTGTCGAATAGCTCAACAAAGAAACTCTCCATAGCAAAATTAGTTTCGTTTAAAATCTCATGTGCTTGGTCTTATCTGCCCATCTTTAACCATGAGAGGAGCTTCTAGATAGAGTGAAATTAAGAGTTTGTTGGTGCACTCTAAATTATGGCCTGCACAAAATGCATCGTCATTTGGTTGAGAACAATGATTTATACCATGCTTATAAAATTCTCATTTCCTAGCTACTACTGCCATAGAAAAATGAGTAGTTAGAAGATGGTCATTGACTTGGAGTGAAGCCAATGAGCCAAAGTATTTCATTTTATAATTTCTACTATTTATATAACCAAGTCATTTTCACTCCTGCTTCATATATTCACTTGTGAATTGTTTGAAAATTGTTAGGTCGATGATCTATGTTGTGTAGTGTTCTAAACATTACGGATTTGTCAAAGTTTAGTTCAGCCAATAATAAAAAACTATTAAGTCTTCTTGCATGCATCCTATCTCATAACTGATGCTTCTCTACCAGTTCATTTAGAATACACAGAAAGTTCCCCTTATAACACTCTCTGCAAAGCAGCTTCCTAATGAACTCTAGTGACATTGCTACTCTTCTTTAAGTTATGTTGAACTGCCTTGTATATTTAAGTTATGTATATTTTGCCTTGTATATTTTCACAGAAAAAAAATATTGAGTTAAAGAAGACTCGGGAATCGACTAGTGAAAGCAGTAATACAAGACAGAATGATATACTTGCACAAGTGCTTGGACCGGAGCGACATGGTAGACTTTGACAAGGTGGAGATGGTGCCACAGCTACAAACACTTGGGGGCTTAGCGACACAAATAATGAGGTACAACGTGAGAATCAAGAATTGAAAGCTGAGTTGAAAAAGGTGCGGGAAAAAGAAGACGATACTGCAAGGAAAGTGGATGAACTATTATCAATCATGACAAAATTTATGGAAAAATCATCAGTTCCAAATGCTTATTCCAACAATCAGGTGTTGTTCTCTCACTCCACCTATACTTAAAATTTTTGCTCTATCACTCTGTTTGTATGGATTAACAAGTTCACTTGATAATTAATTTGTAGGATCGATCCACAAAAAGAGATAATGGTGATATTAGTGGATCAAATAATCTTATAGAGGACCTGTGACATGTCTCGTGCTGCTAGAGATATGTTACATGTGCTGCTGGAAATTTATTAGATGTAACACTGTTTTGGATGAAAATTTGTTAGATGTGTTAATGAAAATATGTTAAATGTGCTACTGGTTATGTACTGTTTTGATACATAGTAACAGTATTTTGGATGGTTATGTATATATTTAGATGATATTATACATTAATTTGTAATTTTGATTGGAAATTTGTTTTGTTCTTTTAGTTGTAAATGTTATATTCAGGTTGGATGGTTGAATGTAATTATGCTTCTTAGCAGGTAAAATAAATAAGAAGTATTGTATAATAATATCACATTTTTTAAAAATCTGGGAAAGATATAAATGACTTGTCAGACCGCTATATATGAACAATAATTATTGGCGCCACAAACTTCTATAACGACGGCCAAGACCGTCGCAATAAACCTCAACCATTCGCGCCAATATTTTCTATAGCGACGGTCACGCCCGTCGCGGTGGACCTCAACAATTTGTGCCAAATCTTCTATAGTGACGGTCACTGCCGTCGCTATATCTATTCTCTGATCGTCGACATAAAGCTTCATGCGCGTTTTTGGGATGTTTGTGGCGGCAACTGCGGCCCGACTGTCATATAGGATGAAAGACCATCGCGATAGGTTACAACAACGGCTTATATAGCGACGGTAGCCGACCGTCGCTATAGAATATAGCGACAGTCTTTTCATCTATAATGACGGTCGCCGACAGTCGCTATAGATTGATTTTCTAGTAGTGTAATATACTTTTGACCTTCTTTTAATTTCAAGCACACTAACTGAATATCAGTAGCAATTAAGAAATTTATTTAAAATAAATCATGAACACTCACTTGATCACTGTTCTAAATTAAGCATTGGCCTATACATAAGTTTGGGGGAATCATGGTGGAAAAAAAAGAAGAGAAAAAAAAAAGCAGCACAATAATTATAGATGAAAATAAAACACAGACTTGGTTCTACTTTGTGGCCTTTTTTACTCGGACAAGTAAGTCCTAGGGGATTTCTCTACACCCAGCGCCCTAAAGCCTTTGGGTTTGGGAGTCGTTGGTCGAAAGTCCGTTACATGGGTAACATTGAAAAGCCTAAGGGGGTGGACATTGCACGAGTTAGATATAGTAAATAATTAGTGGGAAGGAGCATTAAAATGCACCCACTGTTGAATAATCTGATTTCCTCCGTATTTATGTGGATGCCATGTTTGGCTGATAATTGGTAGAAAGGGTGAATGCATGAGTTTGATCCCATAGATGAATTTGCATATGCTGATATGATGTTAGGCACACACACAGAGGAAGGGGCCGAGGTTGTGTTAGAAGGGTGAGGATGTGCACGATTATGAATGTATATGATGTCGTATTGAATGCAAGTTATGGGGTTATCGCTGAGGCGTATGTGTTATCTAGTTACCATGGTTATTGCTCAATTTTTGCATTCATTTGTGTCTAGTTTGTTTAGCATAGTCGTGGTTGCTTGAGGACAAGCAATGCTTCAAGTTTGGAGGAATTTGATGAGTAGGTTTTTAACCTACGATTAGATGTCAATTAGCTTGGTATATTGTACGTTTTTGGGTGTTATTCATATTACTTGTGATGGGTTTTGTTTTATTTTGCAGGAAAATGGTTTGGATAGGTTGAAGAGCTGAACTTGGAAAAGAAATAGCAAGAAGTGCACTTTCTGTCAATACGGTGCGAGGCGTGACACTACTTAAAATTTGACCAGTATTTGCCACCGAATCGATGGAGATGATTGCGACCCTGGCGCGGGTCGCGTCGTTTTATGAAGGGACAGAGCACGGGGCATGCCGGGCGGTCGGGATTATCGCTGATTTAGTTGTTGGAGCGTAGAAGTTGAGTAAAGAAAGGATTGCTACTTACCTTATGTAATAAGGTTTTTTAATGGTTATAAGGACTAATTGTTTATTTAGTTTGAGACTTCTTCTAGACTTTTGACTACAATTCATTGAGAGCCACCTTGTGGAGACGTGGAGATTGCATTGGAGAATATTGAAGGCATAGATTGAAGTGTGGAGATTAGAGATTCCTCGACAGAATTTTTCTTCTCCTCTTAAATTCATTATATGTACTTATGATGCTATTTAATTTTGATTTTCTTGTTTCTATTATGATGATGAACTAAATTCTTAATTAGGGATACACTGGAACCTTTTGTGATTCAATAATTCAATTATCATTATTTTCATTTGTTGATCCTATTGAGTTGATTATTATATTTTGTGTTTAATCTATTAATTATCTAGCTAGCAATTAATTTAATATCTTTGATGGAATTGAAAGAGAAAATCTTAGATTTGATCTGAATATAATAACGTATGAATTTGTTAATTCTTGTTAAGGATGACATAACAGTGTATGAGATGAAAGTACTTGTATGCTACGCGTAACTGTGTTAGGAGTTTGTGTTTAATGACTATGTTTTAAGTGTCTTGCACAAAAGTAGCAAAATAACTAAAATAGGTCTTTTTATTAATCATTGACAGATGTTAAGAAATTGATAGGCAATCCTAGTTGGCAATTCATTGGAATAAATAAGTGGAAATAAGCTAAGGCGGTTATTGTTGAGCAATTGGGGAAATTGTATTCCTATGTCTTTATCATCTGGTGATCAATAACTGTTAGTTAATTTAGTATTCTTTTTATTTGTTCTTAATTAAAATAATTTTCACAAAAAAATTGGAGTGATTGTTTAAGTGAATTTGAATTGATAAAAACTTGTTAATTAGATTATTTGTTAGTAACTATTTTATGTGGGTTCGATAACCTTTCTTATCACTTTATTACTTGATTGACCATGTGCACTTGCAGCGTATTTGTCATTAAATAAATCGAACAACAAATATAGTAGAGTAAACAAAAACTAAAATACAAATTTTCCTACTCTACTCTTAGTAACAATATGCAATATAATATTCCTAATAACAATATGTTGTAATAATTTTCCTAAGCAACTCTATCATATTACAACATATTATTACTAAGAGTAGCTCAATCATATTACATCATATTGTTAACAAAGATCATATTACAATCATAATACAAAAATTCAAAAACATTATAGACTACTCTCCTGCTAACATGGGGCGGTTTAAGTTTTATGCGTGCGGTTTTGTCTAGTAACCAAACTCAGAGAATCTATATAAGTTTCTTGACATACTTGATAATGGCTATAGTTAAAAAAAATTAAAAAATAAATTACAAATGCAAATAACATGAAGTTCACCTTACTTGCTTTTTGCCTAAACGGAAAACACGATTAAACCTCTTGACTTGGACTTGAATCAAGGAATATAATTGATTTGTGCACATTTGAAAGTTTAAATACAGTTGTACCTCAGTCAAAGAATACAATTTTCATATATTGAAGATAAATTTCCACTAAGTACCCTTTAATTCTCGTTCGCTCTTGACCCTTTCCCCAAATTCTCTTCCAAGGTCCTATAATTAAAATATATCCCTGAAATAATATAAGTTCTTTAAATAAAAATAAATAAATAAATATTTGTTGGTTGGTTAATGCATGTCTCAGTTGCATTTTATCTTCACATTATCTTATGTACTCCCTCCTTGTTCAAAAAGATGTCCAAAAGTAAATTAAGATTTTACGGATTTATGTGGATTCAAAAAAGGGTGTAATTGGGAAAAATTTAATATTATTTCCTCTAATTTGCTAACTTAACTTTGTGTCACCAATATAATATACTCTTAGACATCATTTTAAAGACAGGTTAATACTTGTTTTAACAATGAAATAAAGTTAACTCTTGCTCATTTCCTACTTTTTATTTCTTCATTAAAAAAAATACCAACGTGGCGGAACTCCTAGAGCATCTAAAGACTAAATTACAAATTTAACCCTTGTATTTGTTATGTTTATGCGAGAGTGATCTCTAAATTTATTTTGTAGCTAAAGTCTCCCTCGGAGATCGTTAGTCATGCAAAATTGTTTCCTCCATCTTTTTCCGTTGATAATAAAGCAATTTTTGTTAATTGCAATTGAATTGTCCGTTCCATTTGCAACACTAATTTAAACCCTAACCCTAACAACTATTTATAACTTTAATTTCACAAAATAGGATTTGGTTGAGATGAATTGAAGCCCAAGACCTCTTACTTGGCTCACATTTGTCCATGAATTTTGTCGCTCTCAAACTTTGGGCATGAAAATATGTCAAAATTAATTTGATAAAATTTAGTTTTTATTGAGAAAAGGGGTTGGAAGAATAATTTTGCACAACTAATGTATGTATAAGGGGGACATTTTTGCAAAAACATAACAAATTCCTAGGAGGAGGGTTAAATTTGTAATTTAAGATGTTGATATGAAAAAAATGGAATGTCCGAGAGGGGGAGGACAGTAACCCTCTCGAGGGGAAATCCTACCAACCAACCTAAGGCAGCTACACGCAAGGCGTAGGCAGTTTAGAGAAGAGTATGCATGCGTCAAACCCAGCTCCCACATTCCAACCGTTATAGTTTTATGCCTTGACAAATATAAAGATGTAAACTTCTGTTAATACGACCGATGTGGGTTATATACACCAAACATGATTTTCTCAAGGAAGAGAAAAAAAACTCCCAAGTCCCTAGAAATAAAACAAAGTTATTTAATGTAAACATAAATCAGAACATAGGAAAGATAAATCATTAATAATATTGTAAGTTTATAAAATATTTTAATATGAAATTTAAATGAATTTAACAAGTTTGATTAAAATAGTTGGGACATATTTAAATATGGTATATCGCCATTGTTAAAATTAAATAAATATGGTATATCTTCACATAATCGGAATTCCCGAGGAATTCGTCATTCCAATGTTGCCATCCCTGAAGGTGACTAGATGAGTCAGACATGAAGCGAACGGGACTGAAAGGATACTCCTATTTTTCGATGCACATGCGGAGAATGCGAGCAGAGATGTAAGACTCCAACTTTTATGAATAAAGATTAATTTTGCTCGAATTATATTTTTGAATATTATGGTGTGGTTTTGACATAATGTTATAGTTGTGGGTATTATTTAAAAATTTTGCAAAGTAAGCAAGTGGTTATATAATATTCGATTGGTCGAGAAATATTCGTTTTAACAGGGAATATTCGTACGACGACACAATTATTGGTGGACCCCACAATGAAAGTGTTATCGTAGTTAGAAAACGACAAAATTATCTTTTTATAAAAATAACGGCGAAAGTTTTACCGTTAAACTGTTGAACTACCCGGTGGTAAAAAGTACAAGATGTCTGGCGCTGGTTGCATAGTAGCATACGGTATTGATTATTGATGCTTATGTGAGAAGTCACTCAGTTATACTCAATTATTGCTACAGTAATTGCTACATAAAATCTTTCATATTATTGATTCAATAATTGTCACAGTATCATCTGCATAATATTTTATATTATTAAACCAATAATTGAGATGACAAATCTATTCATATTATTATTTATAATATTGACAATGTCTAGAAAGTTCTGTCAAGAAGAGGTTTGGTCACCTAATTGTGTGCCAATAGGGAGAAATCCTTATCGGAAAGCCCCCACTTTTCTGGGAATGATCTGGTTGCTAAATATTGTGAGTTATAATATTAATGATGAATAAGTTCGTGTTGATTAAAGATGAAATTGATATTTCCATTATGTTGAGATTATTAGTGTTAGTGGAAATCGACATCTATTTCGATAATAATGGATGTCTGGAGGCTATATTGACCAATCGGGTAATTAATCGGATAAATGAGCAATTAATTGCTATTAATTCACATGCTTATAACTATTTGTTCACATGTGTGTACTATTGATTCACATGCATGTACTATTAGGGGAGATGGTGCAAAATTGATAATACTTGCATGACTAAATTAAAAATGAAGGTAAAGATGAAAGTACTATACTATAATTATTTTTTCACATGATTGTACTATTGATTCACATAATTGTACTATTGATTCACAAGATGTACAATTAGGGGAGGTGGTGCAAGTTTGATAATACTTGCAGGACTAAATTAAAAATGAAGAAAAAGATGAAGGTATTATACTATAATATTTCTAGCCTAAAAACGTGCATTTATCGAAACTATATTTTCCTATAAACAGAAGCTCATTCTTCTTTCATTCTCACCAATTCACTAAGACTCACAAATGCATTTATATAGAGAGAAGCTTTAGAGAGAAAGTAGAAGAGAAGTCTGCTACCTCACTATTCCAGTATCCAATATTCTTCTGAGTAATGAATATTATTTTGTTTAGTATTCATAGGAATAATATTTTCTTTCATACTCTGTAGTATGTGAGTAATATTATTTCATCTCATATTCCTGATTATACCATCATTCGGTTAAAGTATTGCTTCTATATTCCGTGAAATTAGAAGAATATCCTTGAAATTTGCGATTTATCTAGTATCGCTTCACAAGGATATTTTCTGCACATTCTTGTTAAATTTTAAGTTTTTCATGCCGGAGTACTGTCCATGAGTACTATTCATTTATACGGTACTATTCACAAAAGTACTATTCACGGATACTATTCACAAAGTACTACATACTTGATCATGGCTATAGTTAAAAAAATTAAAAATTCAATTTACAAATGCAACTAACATGAAGTTCACCTTACTAGCTTTTTGCCTAAATGGAAAACACGAGGAAACCTCTTGACTTGGACTTTAATCAAGGAATATAATTGATTTGTGCACATTTAAAAGTTTAAATACAGTTGCACCTCAGTCAAAGAATACAATTATCATATATTGAAGATAAATTTCCACTAAGTACCCCTATAATTCTCGTTCGCTCTTGACCCTTTCCCCAAATTCTCTTCCAAGGTCCTATAATTAAAATGTATCCCTATAATAATAGGGTTAAATGCTTTATAAGTCACTCTACTTTAGGTCGACTTACAAATGGGTCATTGAACTTTTTTTCTTACAGTCAACTCACTGAACTTGTATTTACTAACAAAACGTTACAAAATCCGTTAAATCTATTGACTTTTAACGAAAATGTCCACGTCAGCAGCTGAGTTGGAAAACAAAGCTTATGTGTCAATAATTATCCCACGTGGCATTTATTATGTGGATCTAAAAGGAAAATCTAAACCAAAATAAATTTTTATGTAATTATTTAAAAATAATAATATAAATTAGAAAAGTTTTTCAAAAAAATAAGAAAATAAATAAAAAATATATTTAAATATTTTTGTAATTAATATCAAATGAATTTTTTTTAATTATTTATACATATAATTGAGAAAATTATAAAAATTATTAAATTAAAAATATTTTAAAATTAAAAATCTTTTCAAATTCGGACATTAAAATTATAATTGAGTCAATTTGGTAATAATTTTTTTTTCTTTTCTAATTAGGATAAATAAATTTGTACTTTTACATTCAAATAATTTTATTTTAATTTTATCAAATAATTTTTATTGTAATTTTAATTTTATTAAATAATTTTTATTTTAAAATTATACAAAATTTAAATTTTATAATTTAATTTAAACAAATTTAAAAAATAATCATTTTTATTAAAAAGAATAAAAAAAAAACCAAACTAAAAAAAAGAAACGGGTGCTCTCTCTCTCCCTCTCCTCTGCTCCCTTTCCCCTTTTTCAAAATTTATTCTTACTTAAAGATTAATTCTAGGTTTTTGAAAGAGCTCAGCTCAGATCTGGTAATTCATGTAATCATAACACTTCATTTCTCTCAAAAACTTCACGCCATTATGCACAATTATTTCTCATCTATCTGACCACAATCTTCAATCACAACAGTTGATGAAATCTGTCCTCCATCTGATCCGACTTTTTCCATCTCCCTGATACTCCAATCCCTTTCTCCCCGGTTTAGAAGAAGATGATGAAGGTTTCCCATTTGTTGGAGAGGAATTTGATTTTACTCCATTCTATGGGATACTGCTGTAAGTAAAATGTGTTCGAAGATCAATTTTCTAGGATGCAAAATGTGTTCTGTATTAGAAGATCAATTTTTTTATGATTTTTACTGCATATCTATTTTATTTTACAGATTTGGATGCTTTGATCTATTATTCCTATGTTTTATGGGTGTTTGAATGGATGAAATTTTGTTTTATTTCGTTCGTTTGTTATGTTGGGTTTTAATTACAAAAATAACTAAATATTTTTTCATTTATTTTTCTTAATTTTTGGAAACTTTTCTAATTTATATTATTATATTTGTAAATAATTAAATAAAAAATAATTTGATATTAATTAAAAAATAACTAAATATATTTTTCATTTATTTTCTTGTTTTTTTGACAAACTTTTCTAATTTATATTATTATATTTATAAATAATTAAACAAAATTAATTTGATATTAATTACATAAATAATTAAATATATATTTCATTTATTTTCTTATTTTTTTGACAAACTTTTCTAATTTATATTATTGTATTTGTAAATAATTAAACAAAAATAATTTGATATTAATTACAAAAATAATTAAAGATATTTTCATTTATTTTCTTATTTTTTGGCTAACTTTTCTAATTTATATTATTATATTTGTAAAGAATTAAATAAAAATTTATTTGATATTAATTAAAAATAATTAAATATATTTTCATTTATTTTTTGTTTTTTGACTAACTTTTCTAATTTATTTTATTATATTTATAAATAATTAAAAAATTCATTTGATATTAATTACAAAAATATTTAAATATATTTTTATTTATTTTCTTATTTTTTGAAAAACTTTTCTAATTTATATTATTATTTGTAAAGAATTACATAAAAATTTATTTTGGTATAGACTTTCCTTTTAGATCCACATAATAAATGCCACGTGGGATAATTATTGACACATAAGCTTTTTTTTCCAACTCAGCTGCTGATGTGGACATTTCCTTTAAAAGTCAACTGACTTAACGGATTTTGTAACGTTTTATTAGTAAATCTGAGTCAAATGAAATGTTGGTAAAGAAAAAAATTAATGGCCCATTTGTAAAATCGAATTCTAAAGTAGGTAGTGACTTTATAAAGCATTTAACCCTATAATAATATAAGTTCTCTAAATAAAAATAAATAAATAAATATATGTTGGCTGGTTAATGCATGTCTCAGTTGCATTTTATCTTCACAAATAGGCAGCTTCAAAAATAAATACTCCCTCTCTATTTGGTAAAGATTAGATTAGTTTGACTTTTCAGTCAAATTAATTAATTTTAAAATTTATTATTAAATAAATTTATTGATATTTTTGTGTTTTAAAAAATTAAATTTTGTAGTAAATTAAACGTAATTTTTAATGGTTACAATCTCTTTACTTATATTTGCTAAAAATTGAATGTTATAGTTTTTATGATTATAATCTCTTTATTTATATTTAAAAGAAAATAGGATAAATTTTAATTCTAAAACTTGTCGGTTTGACTTCAAATTTCAAGGACGGAGGAAGTAACAATTATATCTAGTGAATCCATGCAAGTACACTAATAAATTTTTATTTTTTTTAAACATAATGGATCTATATAATTTATTAATTTTTGGAATAAATTACTATTTATGCTTATTAATTTTTTTGGATAACAGTTTGAAGTTCATTTTACTAACTTTTTGCCTAAATATTGTTTGTTGGTTGGTCGCTTAATGTGGATCCAAAAAAGGGTGTAATTGAAACAAATTTAATCTATTAGATAAGTTTCTTGACATACTTGATTAAACTCAGAGAATCTAGATAAGTTTCTTGACATACTTAATGTAAGACCCCGAATTTTATGAAATGAAAGTATTCAATTTTCTTATAATTATTATTTTATTTCGTAAATGGTTAAATTGATAAAAGGTTAAAGTTAAGGGTGATATGTGAAAATTTTGCAAAGTATGCAAGTTGTTATAAAATATTCATTGTGTCGGGGAATATTAGTTTTAACAGGGAATATTCGTACAACGGCATAATCATTGGTGGACCCCACAACGGAAGTATTGTCGTAGTAAGAAAACGACAGAATTATCATTTTATAAAAATAAACGACGAAAGTGTTACCGTTAAAACTGTTGAACTACTCGGTAGTAAAAGTACAGTAATATGCGTGGTTGCATAGTAGCACACGGTATTTGATTATTGATGCTTACGTAAGAAGTCACTCAGTTATACTCAATTATTTCTACAATAATTGCTGCATCATATCTCTCATATTATTGATTCAATTATTGTCACAGTATCATCTGTATAATTTGTTATTATATTAAATCAATAAGTGAGACGACAAAGTTATTCATATTATTATTTGCAATATTAAAATGTAGAAGTTCATCCGAGGAGAGGTTAGATAATCTAATTAATTGCATGATAAGGAGAAATCCTTATCTGAAAGCCCCTCTTTCTGAGAATGACCGGTTGTTAAATATTGTGAGTTATAATATTAATGATGAATAAGTTCGTGTTGATTAAAGATGAAATTGATAGTTCCATTGTGTGAGACCCCAGATTTTATGAATAAAGATTTAATTTTCTCGAAATATTTTTTTTAAAATTATGGTGTGGATTTGAGATAGTGTTATAGTTGTGGGTAGTATTTATAAAATTTGAAAAGTATGCAAGTTGTTGTATAATATTCGATTGGTCGGAGAATATTTTTTTTGTCGGGGAATATCTGTACGACGGTATAATCATTGGTGGACCCTACAACGGAATTATTGTCGGATTGAGAAAACGACAAAAATATTTTTATGAAATTAACGGCGGAAGTTTTAACGTCAAAACTGTTGAACTACTCGGTAGTAAAAGTACAGAAATACGCGTGGTTGCATAGTAGCACACGATATTGATTATTGATGTTTACGTGATAAGTCACTCAGTTTTGTTTTATTAGTATTATTAATGTAATAAAACAGAAAAGTTTTTTATATAAAACGGAATACTTTTATAAAGTTATTTTATAAATAGAATATATTATATTCTATTATGCATAGTGTTTTGCATAGTAAAATCTTTTTATATAAAACAGAATACTTTTATAAAGTTATTCTATAAATAGAATATATTATATTTTATTATGCATAGTGTTGCATAGTGCCTGCATAGTGTTTTGCATAGTAAATTTTTTTTATATAAAACAAAATACTTTTATAAAGTTATTCGTTTTATTAAATCATAAATAGAATATATTATATTTTATTTAAAAGATTTTGCTTTAAATATGGGTCGTCCGATTAAAAGTAAATCAATCTGGACCGTTCATGAATTAGTTACTATGCAGTCCATTCTTCTATAAATAGAAGCTCATTCCTTCATTATTTCTTACTTAATTCAATTTGAAACTACTAGAGAGAAACTATAGAGAGAGTTCTTCTTCTATAATCTTGAGCGTATTTCTTTAAAGTTTAAGAAAGATTTGAGCATAGTGCAAGTTTTCTTCGAGTATATCCTCGCCCTACCAGTCGAAATACTCTTCTTTCAAAGGTAGGGGATATTATTTGTTGTACTCGTAAAGGACATTCTTTCTTTTGTATTCATGAAGAGAACTTCTGTTATTCCATTCTTTATTATTCTTTTAGAATAACCTGTATACGCGGGCTACCCTATACTTGGTGAAATTCTTCTGTTATTCCATTCTTTATCATTATATTGGAATAATATGTATACATGCTAATCTACCGCATACATGGTGAAATTCTTATGTTATTCCATTCTTTATTATTCTGTTGGAACATCCTGTCTGTGCGTTTACGCATGACCTGGTTCCGTTGTTTATTATTCTGTTGGAAAATCCTGTCTGTGCGTTTACGCATGACCTAGTTCTTTTATTATTCTGTTGGAATAACCTGTCTGTGCGGTCTATCGCATGCCTGATGATTTCTTTTGTTATTCCTTTCTTTATTATACTCAGTTGGTTAAATTTTTGACTTCTATACTCCATGAAATTAGTGGAATATCCTTGATATTTGCGCTTCATCCAGTATCTTTTCATGAAAATATTCTTCTGAGCATTCTTGAATTTTACTCCACAAAGCAGTATCATGTTGACAATTTGGACGTTATTGGTTCCTATATAAATTAATTCTTGAACTTGTTTTATTGAATTATTATGTCATTGTCATCATCCTCATGTTTATATTATGTTGGAAGTCATCTGTGGCCTGTACTTCATAGATGGACTTGGTATGATTATGACCAGGGATTATTCGGTATAATCATGACCGTAATGTTACAAATGATGTAAAAAAAGTCCTCATTGGCCCGTAGTGCATTGATGGACAGTTTTTGGTATGATTATGGCTATGGATTCTCTTCGGCCAAGGGTGCAAAGATGAATTATTTTATGGCATGTTCAGGACCGTTGATGAAAACATGATTATCTTTGGCCCGTAGTGCATGGATAATTCGTGGTCGTGTTACTAAAGAATATCCTTGGCCTGTAGTGCATGGATGATTTGATGATGTGGATTATTTATTAAGATGAGTCTCAGCAATAAAAGTGATGAAAAACCTTTTAAATCATAAAATATATTATATTATATTATAATTTGTTATTTTATTAAATCAATAAGTGAGACGACAAAGTTATTCATATTATTTGCAATTGAATTATCCGTTCCATTTGCAACACTAATTTAAACTCGAACGACTATTTATAACTTTAATTTCACAAAATAGGATTTGGTTGAGATGAATTTTTATCAGTCATGGTTTGATTAAGATGAATTCGAAGCCCAAGACCTCTTACTTAGCTCACATTTGTCCATGAATTTTGTTGTTCTCAAACTTTGGGCATGAAAAATATGTCAAAATTAATTTGATAAATTTTAGTTTTTTATTGAGAAAAGGGGTTGGAAGTATGATTTTGCACAACTAATGTATGTACAAGGGGGACATTTTTGCAAAAAACATAACAAATTCCTAGGAGGGTGGTTAAATTTGAAATTTATGATATTGATATGAAAAAAATGGAATGTCCGAGAGGGTGGCTGAGAGGACAGTAACCCTCTCGAGGGGTAATCCTACCAACCAACCCTGGGCTTACATGTTCTTCTCCCCTCTTTAATCAATCAATCAAGACCGTACTCTTTGTGGATTTCTCTCCTCCTTAGCCAACACAAAACCTTAACCCTAGTAAGGTATGGTTTCCTTACCCACACAATTTAAATTAACAATTTAACATCATAAAATATTAAATATCACTTTGATAACACACACAACCTTACTTATAATGTTTTATCTAAATAAAAGGTAAATATAATAGAGTAACATGATGTAAATTATTATAGTAGAACATAGTAGAGTAAACAAAAAGCTAAATACAATATTTGCTACTCTACTCTTAGTAACATTATGCAGTAATATTCCTAGTAACGGTATGTTGTAATAATTTACTGGCTACTCTATCATTTTACATCATATTGTTAACAAAGATCATATTGCAATAATATTAAAATCATAATACAAATATTCAGAAATAATATAGACTACTCTACTAACATGGTGTGGTTTCGGTTTTATGCATGCGGTTTTGGCTAATAACCGGAACTGTAAATTTAGTTTTTCAACCCACTTAAAATCTCCACATACGCCGGAACCGTTGATGCTGCTTTAATTGGTTCGATTTGTGCGGTTTTTTGTGCAATTTCAGTTCCAATTGAATTCCTTGATCAGCCCTACTCTGGAGGCATGAACTATTAAACAATATTCTCACCTTAATAGGGTTTTCAAATACCATTGTTGACTTGCAAGGCAGCTTCAAAAATAAGTACTCTCTATTCGGTAAAGATTAGATTAGTTTGACTTTTCAGTCAAATCGATTAATTTTAAAATTTATAATTAAATAAATTTACTAATATTTTTGTATTTTTAAAAATTGATTTTTGTAGTAAATTAAACGTAATTTTTAATGATTACGATCTCTTTACTTATATTTGTTAAAAATTGAATGTAATAGTTTTTTATGATTATAATCTCTTTATTTATATTTAAAAGAAAATAGGATAAATTTTAATTCTAAAACTGGTCGGTTTTACTTCAAATTTCAAGGACGGAGGAAGTAACAATTATATCTAGTGAATCCGTGCAAGTACACTAATAAGTTTTTATTTTTTTAAACATAATGGATCCATATAATTTATTAATTTTTGAAATAAATTACTTCCTCCGTCCTTGAAATTTGAAATACTAATAGATGTCATTTTGAAATAATTAAATAGTTGATCACTCTTTTATTAAAATTATATTTCCTTTTTACTTTTTGATACATATGCATGGTTATTAACGAATTAGTCTCTTAGAATAAAACATGTCTAAATTTTATTATGTATTAAAATTTATTGTGTAAAAACAAATCTAGTATAAAATTATAAATGAGAGAAGAAAATTATAGTAAAAAAAATATTAGAATGATATTTTTTCTAAGAACTTGTGAAGGATTTGGAGTGATTTTAATTAAGTACCAAATTTGAGTAGATTTACAATCTATATATATATATATATATCCAGTACTCTTCTTCTTAAGGTAGGGAATATTATTTGTTGTACTTTAATCAAGGAATATAATTGATTTGTGCACATTTGAAAGTTTAAATACAGTTGCACCTCAGTCAAAGAATACAATTGTCATATATTGAAGATAAATTTCCACCAAGTACCCCTTTAATTCTCGTTCGCTCTTGACCCTTTCCCCAAATTCTCTTCCAAGGTCCTATGATTAAAATGTATCCCTATAATAATATAAGTTCTCTAAATAAAAATAAATAAATCAATAAATTATTCTAAAAGAAAACAAAGAACAAATTAAGAATTATTTGAATGCAGATAAATGACAATTAAGACTCTAATTTCCCCAATTATGATTATTAAATCAATTATTCAATTATCCCAATTATTATATCTACTGAATTGTTAACAGAAATTCTCAAATGTCAAAAGCCCTCTCTCGAGTGATCAATTGCCTTTTATTTAACCCAGATTAATTTTGCTATATCTCTATGCAAAACAATTGAATTAAACTCGTTACAAACCCAATTCCTTTTATGTTACATGCGGCAAATAGATATTCTCATTCTATTTACAAACCTAATTATTCACTGTACAAATAACTAAGTCACATGTCACCCTGCCCAGTTCTAACTCTAGAATTCCTCTCTCAATTCCTTCTAGAGTAACACGGTAATTATTGGCCAGATAATTAATCAATAAATACAAGGCATGATGAACAATTCACTTCAACATAAATAATTGGAATAAATTAGATAATCAATTCATAACCATAAAAGGTTCCATTGGAATCTTAATAAAAGGAATTAGTTCATGACAAAATTAAAAACCAATAATCGTTTGTAAAACATCCTTAAAGAATTACAAATTGAAAATAAGGAGGAGAAGAAGAAAACTCTGTTGCCAATCCTTAGTCTTCAAGTAATTCTTGTAGTAGCCCCCAATGAATGAATGATTGAATAGATGAATCAATCCCCTTTAATTTCAGCACTTGGTCTATTTTTATATCTTCCATAATCCCAATCCAATTAGGCTTCACATAAGCTCCCAATAATCAAGTCGGTACCGAAGTCAACGCCGCCTCCCGTCAACACTCATCGAGGCTCAAAGGCCCGTGTTTGATTGCTTAGTAATTTCATTTCAGTATCCCGTGACTGGACTTCTCTGAAATTACCATATTGCCATTAAATGCCTGAAACTCCCATAAACGCCCCTGCAGCTCCCGATTCTGCAAAACAACAACTAAACACAATAAAAATGCTTCTAAAGAACTTGAGTATACAATAATTTAAGTCCAAATATATCCAATTCATGGGTATATTACCCAATCATCAAATACCCCCAAACTTAAATCATTGCATGTCCTCAAGCAACAAACACAAAACAGCACAAAAATTAACTACCATGCAAATGCAAACTATCTATATATTCTTAATCCCAAAGAATTCAATAGCTCACGATATCCATAGGCCTCGGAAAATCACAAAAACATGCTAATACATCATGTGAAAGCGGATCAATGATATCCCAACAATCAACGAATCAATATGTTATTCTTGATATTGTGAGTGTGTGTTCAACAATCATGCTAACCCATGAAAGACAAAAATATGAAAGAAAATAAATTTCTTAGTAAGCATCATACAGTGTAACCTCGAGAACTCATCAAATATACTTGTTTCAACTAAACTCAAACAATCACCCGAATTCAAGAGTCAAAATAGAATACTTATGCTTTTCTTTTTCTTTTTCTTTTTTTTATAACGGGGGCTTTTTGCACTTTTCCCGCTTTATTTGCAATTTTTTTTTCTAAATATACATAAATGACTGTGCAATATCTCATCCCATTAGGCTTACAGTGTTACCCCTTAGCGAGCTTTCGACCAACGACTCCCAGACCATGAAAGACCTTAGGGCGCTAGGTGTAAAGACAATCCCCTCGGGCGTACTTGCTCAAGTAACAAAGGCCCCGAAACAAGATTAGTCATCATGTATACTTTTTTTTTCTTTTTTTTTTTAGCTTATATTTTCCAAATATTTTTCCCCCAAACTCGAGTTTATGTATAAATTCAGTCTTCACTAGCTATTCAAATTGTCCCTTCATTTCACTAGCAATCATCCTTTAGAACTCTATTATCTAACCATTTAAACTATCATAGCCAACATGGTCGTTTTTCAAAGTGCTTTCCTATAATATCAGTGTCAAACAGATAAAGATTCAATTTATGTCAAGAAAATCATCTCACTGTCTCAACAATCCTTACTAGACTTGTTCATGCAATTCTAAATTCACCATGGGCCTCCGAATAAACGTACTAACAAACGCTGGAATTATCATGCAATCCTAAATGCAATGTTTAACTAACAATAACAATCCAAATCCACAAACTAATAACAAACTACAACTTCGAAAATAAAACTTAACTACCCCCAAACTAATCTAGAGCAATGTCCTCATTCGAAAAATATAGCAAAATAAAACAGAGGACTTTCCTGACGAGCTTATTCCTCGGGTAGAGCATCCTCATCCTCGCTCATCTCTTGATCAGAAGGGAGGAAGACTGGCAGAATTGGAGCAGTTGGGATCTCTAAATTATAAATTGAACCCTTGTATTTGTTATGTTTATGCGAGAGTGATCTCTAAATTTATTTTTAGCGCAAGTCTCCCTCAGAGATACGTTAGTCATGCAAAATTGTTTCCTCCATCTTTTTCCGTTGATAATAAAGCAATTTTTGTTAATTGAATTTGAGAAAAAAAAACACTAACATATTATTCTATTACATAAATTAAGGTTATTATAGTGGGAGCAGGCGTGTTGGCATGTTTCCAATGTGGCAATTGAATTATCCGTTCCATTTGCAACACTAATTTAATGCCTAACGATTATTTATAACTTTAATTTCACGTGATTTTAAGCGCGTTATATTGCGTATGTTTTATTTTTGTAATTATGTTGTGTATGTTTTATTTTTGTAATTACTTTCTAAATGTTGTATATTAGTGTAAAGGACCCATGAATTTTTATCACTCATGGTTTGATTAAGATGAATTCGAACCCCAAGACCTCTTATAGCTCACATTTGTCCATGAAATTTGTTGCTCTCAAACTTTGGGCATGAAAAATATGTCAAAATTAATTTGATAAAATTTAGTTTTTTATTGAGAAAAGGGATTGGAAGAATAATTTTGCACTATAAGGGAGACTTGTACTAGAAAAAAGTTTAGGGGAATAGGAATTTGTAATTTAGATATTGATATGAAAAAAATGGAATGTCCAAGAGGGGGAGGGACAGAAACCCTCTCGAGGGGTAACCCTACAAACCCTGGGCATGGGCAATAGCACGAAAGGCGTAGGCAATTCGGCGGAGAGTACGCATGCATCGAAACTAGCACCCACATTCCAAACTTGATTTTCTCAAGGAATAAACCAAAACTCCCAAGTCCCTAGAAATAAAACAAAGTTATTTAATGTAAACATAAATCAGAACATAGGAAAGATAAATCATTAATAATATTGTAAGTTTATAAAATATTTTAATATAAAATTTAAATGAATTTCATTAAAATAGTTGGGACATATTTAAATATGGTATATCACCATTGTTATAATTAAATAAATAAGTTATTTAAACATGACATCATCATCATCATCTTGTATTTTTTGTTTAAAATTATATCTACTGTTCTGTTATAATAAATAAAATGTCTTTTTATCTTCACATTCTCAAAAGTATAATTGGAACAAATATATATTCCTCTTTTTTAATGACTTCTTCCTCTTTTTTCCTTCCTTAAAAATACCAACCAACCAACCAACCAACGTAGCCTTGTGGAACTACCATCTCTTATAATTAATTACTTGATCCCTATTTTTGTTTTACTCTAATTATTTCTTTTTCTGTTATTTATTAAAGTATTCATTTTGTAGATAGATATATATTCAACTTACATGCATTTTGAAAGAATTTATTTTTTTTAGAGCAACTATATACTTTACTTTAATCAATTTATTGCAACACAAAATTATATATCGTTAATTTGGTGAAATTAATACTAGAGCTAACGTTATTAAGGGGGCGCTTTGCCAATGATTTTAAGATAAGTGTTTTCACATTTGGCATTCGCTTAATGACAGAACGACTAGCAAGGACCACAGTACAATCTGAAAGGGGCATCACCTCAGAGTTAGTAATAGCATATGCTCTCGTTTTAAAGTGAGTAACTTTGATTTCCTCGGCAGCAAAGGATCCCTGGGAAGGAGCTGGAGGAGGTATCCGAGATGAAGCCCGTGATGTAAGATTCCAGGAAGTAGTAGGGACTTGTGCGGGAGGAACATCTGGGTCTGCTCATTGAGGAGGAAGAGACTCATACATTAAAGCCTTACGCTTAAGAAGATGACTACTAGTTGGCCAACGCTCTGAACGAGTATTAGTTCTAGGAGAACATAAGATTTTGGCCCATTGTTGACGTTCGGGAGGAGAAGTTGGCGGCGAACAAATCATAGTATCATCCTGCCACCTTTTAAGGTTGATGAGTCAATAGTTGCGTTCATAAATAGTATATCGCCCTTGCCGAGAATCATCTGGTATGACGAAATGAAGAGGGTCATAAGGAGCAGTAGAAGGTTTTGGAAACTCCCATGCAAATTAGGAGGATGTGGGTACAAAATTGAGGAGAGCACTCTCGTAATCCCTCTGGCAAGAGAGGCCGAAAGGTCGATTCTGGTCAAATCCAAACTACCTCATGACACTATGGGGAGAGTAAAGTACGGTGCCAAAATCATCATCCTCAACAAGATAGGGAAGTTCTGCAGCTCAAAGGAATATGGACCAAGAAAGTGAAGACCTAGTCAATTCCCTGACATTCGAAAAAGAACGGAAGTCCCTTCTATAGAAGTGAGGTAGAAAACCACCCTCTAAAATAAAGGTGTAAGGATCAGGCGTTGAAATGTAAAAAGTCATCAATATAAAGCCGCAAATTTGAAGTAATTCTATGATCAATCCAGCGAGTGTTGCAGAAAAAAATATTGGGCGATCTAGAATGTCCTTCGCTTATGGGAAAAGTGCACAGAACTAGAATGTCCCCAAAAGCGCTCGAAGAGGAAGATCTGAAGAAAGGAACATGGAACGAAGCAATTCACGTCATACCTAAATAAATGAAAGAAATATTAATAAGAAAAAATAATATATATATATATATATTAATATATAATGAGTGAAACCGAAAAGGGGTACCTTCCGACAGATTCTCTCATGACGAGGAAAGTCTCATCCAAGCGACGATACAAGGTCCCCAACAAAAGAGGAGCAAGAGGAACCTCTAGACCCCGAGACAACAAAGCCGCTAAGCTAAACATATGGGTCGAGGGACCGTCCATGGGTGACCCAGGGAAGATAAAGTGGGACAACCATATAGCCAGATAAGCAGCTAAAGGAAAAGGACAAGGCTCCTCATGAAGAGCAAGAACGGACTCTCTATAAACATTACTTTTCTAGTGGCTAGGCTTGTAATCCTGAATGAAGTAGCGTACCCAAGATAGCCAGGAAGTCTCCTGATGGTTGGGGGTCTCGAAGTCTGAAAGAATGATATCACCTTTAAACCTCGTGGTGTAATTGGAAGCCCGCCTGAAGGCTTCTATCAAGTACGCACCACATTCGATATCCCTAAGGGATAGGCTGGATGAACCGCAAGAAGCTGAAGCAGCAGCAGGAAGGCTACAAGATATAGTACAGAATAAATACATAACTCAAGAAAAATGAGGATGAATGTACAAAATAGAAGAAAGAATTACTGATAAATGGCATAGACATCCTCTAGAGTAGGGGTGAACTCCCCCTAGCAATGACAAATGTACATGTAGAAGAGCATCAGCGTGAAATCAATAAGGTAAGGGCGTCATAGTCCTGTTGGATAAGAAGATACCTATATAGCTGAATACAACGCAGAATCCCAACCTTGTCCAATATCTTCACATAATCGGAATTCCCGAGGAATTCGTCAGTCCAATGTTGCCATCCCTGAAGGCGACTAGATGAGTCAAACAGGAAGCGAACGGGACTGAAAGGGTACTCTTATTTTTCGATGCACATGCGGAGAATGTGAACAGAGCAGGGAAAGCTATCCAAACTTTCGCCAGCTGCAGCATATAGAAATACGCCCCCTTTGTCAGGTGGAAGAAAAGTTGCATGATCAAAATTCTTCGTTCGTTCCCAGAAAATGTCAAAAGGCCCAAAGAAGGAAGCTCTTCTCCACTCGCTAATGAAAGGGACTTCCTTAGTAGTTTTCGGGTCCACAGAACATTCGTTAGAGTTAGCCTATAACGAGGGGGATTTGATATGAGAATTCTATGAAACAAGAAAATAAAGTGGAAAGCATTTGAAATATAGTGCTTACCATGGTAAAAGAGAAATGATGAATACCAAACAAACGAGGTCGCCTTGAAGACAATTTTCTTTTGACAATGTCCGGTGCGAAAAAAGTCTAAGCTCGAATAAGAAGATTTAGCCCGAAAAATGAGAGATTAAGGACACCTGAAAAAAAGAAGGGACAAAATTAGCAAAGTACAGAAAACCTTTTAGGGTTCGGTCACCTCGGGATTCGACCACATTGAGATTCAACCTCCTAAGGTTCAACCACCCTGAGATTCGGCCCCTATTAGGTATCTTGCTTGCTTTCTTGGTTCGTTGTTTAATTGATTAAAACGAAGTGCCGTTTGATTTCTAGTTAATATTAAATATTTTTTTTAGTTATTTTTAAAATATTAAATAACTAAAGAATTTTGATTTCTAATCAAATTAGAATATCTTTAGCAGTGGGATTCCAAATTAGCAAATCAACAATTTTAAGAGTTTTGTAGCGATTGGGGAATGAACATACGGTTCTCAGTTATAGAGCTCAACAAGGAATTCTTATTGGATTAAAATTGATTTGTCGTGCCCATTTATAAAGTTCAACAAGGAATTCTTATCGAATTAAATTGATTTTCATTTGGAGATCTCAAATGAGGCGGCTGCAATTCTTTTCTAAGTTGGTCAAACTCAAAAGGCTAAACTAAGGCATACCATGCATTATGAAAAGTGTTAAAGTGGACAATTACCCAAACAATTTGATGTTCAATTACCAACAAATTTGGGACTAATCAATTCAACTAAAATAAATTAGATTTGGAAATATTTGATAAGAAGATGTCCAAGATATCCTGTGAGAGCTCCCTTTGGGGTTCCCTCTCCAAAGATATCCTCTTTTTTCCTTCCTTAAAAATACCAACCAACCAACGTAGCCTTGTGGAACTACCCTCTCTTATAATTAATTACTTGATCCCTATTTTTATTTTACTCTAATTATTTATTTATCTTTTATTTATTAAAGTATTCATTTTGTAGATATATATATATATATATATATATATATATATATATATATATATATTCAACTTACATGCATTTTGAAAGTATTTATTTTTGTTAGAGCAACTATATACTTTACTTTAATCAATTTATTGCAACACAAAATTCTTAAGAATATACAACAAATATATCGTTAATTTGTTGGTGAAATTAAAATTATATATTAAGTTCGGAATTTGTTTGATTCACAGCTAATTAATATTAATAAGGAATTATTTAGGAACTGATTTCATAAGTATATTATTAACAAACTATAATTTAATTAGAAATTTGACTTAATAATAACCAAATTTTGAGTAAAAACTATAAATATTGTTCATCTCCCACTTTAAAAATATAGATATTTAAACTTCCCAAAATTGAATTGAATGTTTATAGTAAATTAAATATATTTTAGATAAATTTTAATTCAAAATATAGATATTTAAACTTCCCAAAATTGAATTGAATGTTTATAGTAAATTAAATGGATCGTGTTACAATCTTATAACTTGACACTTCGCTTAAATCGTTTATAATATATGACACTTTTTGAATTGTACACAAAAATTAATTAAGAAAATGATTATATAATATTAATTGTTTATAATATTACCCTTAAATTCACATAATTACCATACTTATATTAATTATGATCTCTCTCATCATTTATACCTCAAAAATGAAAGATATCCGTCATTCTGTAGAAAGTTGTAAGACTGCATTTAACACCCTATGAAAATGCCTACCGATAGTATCTCCCGAATGTTGAAAAGTCTCTTGTAACATTTTCCCATGAGGGAATAATTTTGAAAAAATTATAGTTAATTTTTTTAAATTATATAAAACGATAAATAATTAAGAAAAAAAATTAAATCATCTAAAACATATATATTAAAAGACGAAGGGAGTAGTTGACAAGATAAGGAAGGTAGAGAATGGATGCGATGGATAAACAAGGATATGGGTAGACAACTTTCAAGATTTTCTCTAAATTATTATTTCCTTTAAACAAACTAGTTTTGAAGATTTAAGTAAAATTAATATTTGATTTGAAATTATTTAAGTAAAATTAATATTTTATTTGAAAATAAGATGATATTATATTTATGAATTTAATTTGACATTTTTTATGATTTAAAATGAATATATTTTAAATTCCAAATTAATACTAATTTAATTAATTTTAAACAATGTAATTATAAATATTATAATCTTTTAAAAGTACTAGTAATTATAAACTTATTACTTCTAAAAATAGAATGAATCAAACTAATTTTAAATTGTAAATATCTAAATTAATTTTTTTTAAAAGTAAAGATTATATCTAAATTAACTTTTTAAAGAAAGTCAATATTAATAATATAGAATGGATGAAGTGCTTGATGTAAAAAATGTTTATTTTTCTTTTTGAGTTACCATGCAAACTTTAGAAGAAAAGAAATAATAAACTCATATATTATAACACTTCATTAGTAACTACAAAAAAAATGACCTTTTGTGATGGCTCAAATGTCATATAAATTTAAAAAATCTTTAGCGGTCACAAAGGTCATCTTGGGAAGTAATTAGCATAAAGTTTATTTTTGGGTAAGTTGGTCAATTAACTAATAGAGTGCTGACACACATGCGAGACTCTATATGTGTCAGTATTCTATTGGCCAATTGACCAAATTACCAAAAAATAAACTTTATGCTAACCGGATCCGTCATCTTGTATACCCCCATTATGAAAACATTTAATATATGTTATGGATCATTCTCCATATATATAGGAAAATTTTCTCCAACAAACCAAAAAAATGAACCAAAGACGAATCGGTATATAGCGACGGTTTTTTGAGATATTACGACGGTTCGAACCGTCGCCTTAGATAACCGGCTATAGCGACGGTTTTCTATGCTATAGCGACGGAAAAAACCGTCACTATATTTGGTTCGTTTTTTGTCTCCTCCTTCCGATTCTCTAGAAAAACAAACTATATATATATATATATATATATATATATCAATTGTATTCCTTGATTGAAGTTCATGTCGAGGTTTCCTTGTGTTTCCCATTGAGGCAGAAAGCATGCAAAGTGAACACTTCAAATTGTTGGTATTTGTAATTTATTTGCTTTAATTTTTTATAAATGGGTTGATATTACTTAACTAAATCCATGATCAAGTATGTCAAGAAAATCATCTAATAGATTATCTGAGCTCAATCTAGAAGTAAGGAAACTACACAAATATCCAACCACAACTTAAAAGATCAATTTATCGCAAAGCCATGCATCAATTTTTTTTCTTAGTTATATATATAGCCTAATACTATGACATATTTCTTTATTTTGAAGAAAAAATGTGTTGTTTGTTACAACACCGCGGCTTAATTAATTTAATTCCGCTGTTAATTTCTACATTGCAAGACAAAGAAACTAGCTTCCTCAGTAGCAGTACTTATGATATGATGATCCTAAAAGTTGTTAGTTAATTCCACATAGCCCTCCCTGTTGTATTAAACAAGGGCAATGCAATTTCCTCCTTTGCCTCCAAACCATACAAAGAGTTATCCCCATTGGAGGGAATTTCAAACTGAGAATTCCCAATTCCACTAAAATTAAATATCCCTCCAAATTCATCATTTTCATCACCATTTTGTGATTTGAACCTTTTTTTCTCATTTCCCTCGGTTTCTTCGTTTGAATTCTTCTCCACGAGTTCTTTGAACACTGAGGATCGAAGGAGGAGGCCGAGTGCAGTTGGTGATGCCTTGTTAGAAGGACTAATTGGCATTTTTGTTTCGAAAAATTCGTGTTTTGGGGGAATTCCCAAGTCTCTTCCTATTTTGAAGGGATTCGGATTGAAAGAGAATTCGGATTCCTCGTTTGGATGAATTCCAGTAGAGGATGTGGTTGGTGTAGCTTGGGAAATTGATGTTCTTGGATCCTGGGAAGTAAGGGAGTTGGCACCTGATCTTAGCCATCTGATGTATGTGCTCAAGTCAAAGTTTGTTACTGCATTGATTCCTCTGTATTCTATTGCTGCAATGTCATAAGCATGAGCAGCCTCCTCTTGTGTACCTGAAAGAAAGAAAATGGGCATGCTTCCTTAAGCAACATGGACCTCAACTATTGAAATGTCTGTTATTCGTTTACCAGCTTATGGGGATTTGGTGCGTTTTGAGGTCTAAAAGTATTGGAGATTTTTGTTCGTTTAGAAACAAATTATTTAGAAAATTGTAAAAAAAATTGATATTTTTACTAGGCCCTAGGGCATACTCACTTAAATGTAAGTTTCATTTACTATTCATACGAGAGAAATCACAACTTTTGAGGTCCAAACGGACAAAAGACTAATAGCCGGTAAAAATCTCTCTCAAATTTGAATGGCCTACTTAAAACTCCATAATGTAGAATAATAGTCTATTTGGTTACAATATTGGAATGAGAATGAAATGAGATGGAATGGAATGGGTATTCTTATTCCCATGTTCGGTGAAAATGATAAGAGTTACACGATTTTAACGATCGAGGTTTTTAAAAAAAATTGTCGATTGAAATGAAATGGTCAATCTTTACCCATCTTGATGGAATAAGCTAGCATTCCTTTAAAAATATAAATAGACGTTCCATTGAAATGCTCTCATTCCCTGCCTTTTAAGTAACCAAGCATAAGAAAGAGCATTTCTCATAATTTCTTTTTGGAATGCTCACTCCATTGCCCCAAACAAAACAGGCCATAAGTGTGTATATTAGGAGAAAACTTACCGTAAGTGCCAAGGTAGAGATACTTGTTCCCAAACACCCTCCCTATCCTTGCTTCCCATCTACCATTATGATGGTGCCTGCAATTTATAAGTGAAATTAATACATATATTCCTAGTATAAGTTTATTAATTATCATGGAAGAATAAATGCGGGAAAAGGTTAATTAGGCTAATTATAAAATTATTCACCTTGCAACTCCTCTATATTTGGATACACCTCTTGAGAACCCACTGCTTCTCCTATATGATCAGTATTGAAATGCCTATAAGTATTAATTGGTTCAAAAACCATAAATTAAGTGTAATAATTAATGCAATCATTGTTATATATGTTACTCCCTCCGTTTTTAAAAGATTGTCGTTTTAGAAGAAAAAAATTGTTCCAAAAAGTTTGTGGTTTACAACTTTCGAGGAGAATAAATTATTTACTTTCCTATATTACCCCTACCTTCTCTCATTGTCCCAAGAAATTCTCTCCCTTGTATTAATAGTTTTTAATTTTCCATAAAGGGTAGTGATGGAATTTCAAACAAATTTTACTTGGTAAATGATACTTTCTTAATCCATGTGCCAAAACCTTAAACGATCTTTTAGGAACGGAGGTAGTAATTAAATACTCCCTTCGTCCCTATTTAAATGACGTTTTAGAGTTTTTTATTTGTCCCTAATTAATTGACGTTTGTTCAAATCTAAGAGAATTAATGATAATTTTTTCAAAATTACCCCTCATTACTCTACCTATTTTTTTGGTACTTTAAACTCGTGCTATGATAAATTAATGATTTAAGGGTATTATAGACAATTGAGATATTTAATGCTTTCTAATCATTATCTTAATTCTTGTGTCCATCTCTAGAACGTCATTTTTAAATAGGGACGGAAGAAGTACCTTCTTAAGGAGGCCAAATACTCCTCCTTTGTTACATTTTCCATGATCTCAACTTCTTTCTCATAATCAGACACCTGACAAATTTCACATAAATATTCCATCGTTTTGGCCTACAAATTAAATTTACTAATTATCATGTCAGAATTAATTATACCGGGAAATTTGTAAAAGTTGCTGTTCCCCAATACTTAATGGCAGCCAAATCATAAGCTCTTGCTGCAGACTCTTCTTCATCATAAGCTCCTGATAAATGAGCATAACCAATAGATATTAGTCTAATTCAACCAAATTTAGTTGAGAGAATTAGTATATTACTTAATAAATAAACCAGCAAATTAAAGTGCTCAAAATGACTTGGACATGCTTTTAAATCCAAATTACAAGCATTAAAAACGAAGCCAAAACAATACGTACCAAGATAAACTGTTCACCATGCATGCCAATAATTGAATCCAATTGCGAATAGGAAAAATTAAAACAGAAAAGCATTAGAAAAAATGATTGAAATCAAAAGAAATATTAATATTTGTGTACACATATTTTTGTTATTATATATATATATGCTAGGCTATAAATCTAACCTTGTTTTCCCTTCTTTCTCTGTGTTGCATTCCATGACCCTTTGTCCCATAAATGTGCCTCATAACGTCCAGTCCATCTATGTCTGTCACCAAGAAAGAAATTATTCAGCCCCAAACATAATATCCATGAAATCAACAAGCATAAACATAAATTATAAAAACAAGTTGCAACTGACAATTGTATAATACGTAATGCAACTCATTTATATATGTTATCCAAATATCCTTTTATTATTATTATTATGCATGTAAATAAATTAGACCTGCTAACACCGCGAAATCTTGAACTTCTCTTAACAGTAGATGTAGCAGCAGCAGTAGTAGTAGTGGCATTGGGTTGATCTGCTAATGCTACTGCCTGTGGCTGCTGTTCAATTCCTTGATTAAGCGAAGCCAACGAAGGATATCTTCGTCGCCTTTTAACACATGACTTTGTCATTGAAATATCACCTTCCAATCCCTGGCTTCCGGCGGCGCCTGCCTCAGATTTGACATGAGAGATCATTTCCATTATCAAATTGCAGACGTACAGCTAGAGACGAAAGGAATTAACGAAATGGTTTTGGTTTGGTTTGGTTTGGAGGCTGAAGAGATGGAGTGTATAAATATGTAAAGAAGCTTTGTTTTTTAGCCTATTTTGAACTTGTTGATAACAAACTTTTTATGGGAATATAAGACATTCTAGTTATCGATGATTACAGTGTTACAAGTTTCAGGGTTATTCCAGCTAGCTAGCTAGCTAAGCATATACATACATGTATGTGGAAAATAGATCGAGTTGATGTGACTCTTCGATTTTATCGACCGATCTCTGTCGACTCTTCTAACTTAATTAACCTTCAAATCAAAAGGAATAATTAAGATTTTGATCAAAACATAGTGTAATGGATGGTTAATTATTTAAGAAATCTCCAATAAAAATTTAGATTTTATTTCCTTTTCCTATTCTCGATCTTCTTTTCTCCTTGTTATTAATATACTACTACTAGTAACTAATGAGTAGTAATTATATTTGAAGGCAGCCATTAATTCTTATCCAAAGACAATATCATTCAGCTAGCTAGCTACTTAATTAGCTGTACAAATGTTAATATTGTAGTGTGTTACAAATTGACAAAAAAAGAGATGAACAACCCGAGTTTGTAATCTTTGGATAATTGGAACCAAACAAATTAAAATTTTGGATTATCATGTAAACGAAGCTCGGATTCTTGTTTTGTGGGAAAAGGAGGCTAATGAGAATTAACATATATATACGTACATGGATTATTAGGCGACAAATTAATTAAGATAAATCAGCATTACGTATTTGTGGTTTAGCCTAATCTATAGGATTCTACGTCTACTAATCGTTCATGTTTTAAACTTGTTTGTTTCGATTCTGCATGTCTTAGATTTCTGTTTGTTTGTGTGAAGAACAAACAGTTGATCATATATATATATATATATACACACCAAAATCAAATCTATTATTAAGAATAAAGGAGATGCTTTCTTTTTCATTTTTAGTTTTTGACAGACTTAGGGACTGTTTGATTGCAGCAGAATGGTTGATCGATTTAGTCATTCAGACGATTTTGAGCTAAATGGTTTAAGTCCAATTTTTTTGACTAAATGACTGAATGAACTTTTGTTTTTTTACAATATTAACTATTATATAAGTAATATTAAATAAATTCACAACAATTTTTTGAATTTTCTTAGAAGAGAAAAATATTAAAAATATGTTATTCAGATATTTCAGACATGTCAATTATTAAATAATTTTTTTCATTCAAATTTATTTCATTCAAATTTAAATTTAAATTCAAGTTCAAGTTCAAGTTCATTCAACTTTTATCAAACACCCCCTTATATTATTCTTATTCTGCTCTTCATGTGGCGTTTTGATTAATTTTAAAATATTGTCTTTTACTTAAAACTAGACTCAGTAACTGACTTTGCATAGTAAAAGAGAGATCCTATCACTTGACTATTACTTTTGATTTAAACCCCACCATCTTGATACTAGACAAGGAGTGACGGTAATCATTAAGTCAAACATTTATTTTGACTACATCTAACATACACCGTTTGCCTTAGATATGGAAATAATATTAAAATAATTAATAGCTAAAGATAATTGGTAGTAAAAATATTACTCCCTCCATCCCATTATATCTGACGTTCTAAATTATTTTTTTCTTTCCAAAATATTTGACGTTCTACAAAATCAAGACTATTTTGCCTATTTATTTTCCTTCTCTACCCTTCCTTCTCCACCACCATTAATTACTATCACCACCAGTCCAGTAGACTCCAGAGAGAGAGAGGACCCACTTTCTCTCTCCAAACCCTAAACCCCCTTTCTCTCTCTTCCTATTTGCCTTTCGATTGGGTTTTCTGTACGTCGTCATAATCAGAGAGTGTCGAATGCTACGACTGGATCTGGATTCAACAGATCTCTAGAACGTCAGATAAATTAACGAAGCCAAGATTTTCGTTAATTTGAAGCAGAATCTGAAGGCGAAATAAAAGCAGAATCTGAAGGCGAAAACAAAATATTAGCAGTAAAGACAAAATATCAGCAATAAAGGCAAAACAAAAGAAAAATCTGAAAGCGAAGAGGGTGGAGAAAGTAGGAAACGGTGACGCGGTGGTCAGATCGGAGAAATTGGAGACTTTGTTAATTGCCATTTTCTTGATTCCTGTGTTAAAAATTGCTTTTGCACATTCAAAGTATTAATTAAGGGTAAAATAGTAAAACTATATCTATTCTTAATTTATGTGAAAATCTCTAGAACGTCAAATATAATGGGATATAGGGAGTAATTTTAACTTGATACTAATTAAATCAAAAATCATAATAATTAAATCATATGTGTAGACACCTAAAATTCAGCATATCTGTACTAATTGTGGCATGAGCGCAAAAGAGTTATTTAAGCCCGAGGACGAGATATCCGGACAAAGGATTTCAGAGCTCAGACTCAAGTACAAGAAATTAATACGGGCCGAGAAACTATGCAAGTCATGACGGTTGACTATCTAGCGTCTACGGCAGGAACCATTTCTATACATTATCATGTATTCCCGGATCCGGAATTGGCCAAGCTTTATGTCATTGTAGAGCTCTCGGAAAGATTTTTTCGGAATGGTATGTCACATCTCCCAATTATTCCTAGATTAAAAATTACAGATGTTCTAGCACAAAAACGCGAAAATTAGTTTGCAACTGTATTTGTTACCATTCAAGCATCATTAAACCCTGAACTATACCAAAATTAGTTTTTTTTGATGAAAATTAATTTTTTTTTGTACTATTGACATATTTTTCTGTTACATGAATAAGAACTCGTATACTGGATGAGCTAAAATAAATTGCAACCAAATAGATGAAGCCTTTAATAATCTAGCTAATTGTAAGACCCCGAATTTTATGAAATGAAAGTATTCAATTTTCTTATAATTATTAATTTTTTTCGTATATGGTTAAATTGATAAAAGGTTAAAGTTAAGGGTGATATGTGAAAATTTTGCAAAGTATGCAAGTTGTTATAAAATATTTGTTTGGTAGGGGAATATTCTTTTTGTCAGGGAATATTCGTACGACGGCACAATCATTGGTGGACCCCACAACGGAAGTATTGTCGTAGTTAGAAAATGACAGAATTATCTTTTTATAAAAATAACGACGAAAGTGTTACCGTTAAAACTGTTGAACTACCCGGTAGTAAAAGTACAGTAATAAGCGTGGTAGCATAGTAACACACGATATTGATTATTGATGCTTACGTAAGAAGTCACTTAGTTATACTCAATTAGTGTTACAATAATTGCTGCATCATATCTCTTATATTATTAATTCAATTATTTTCACAGTATCATCTACATAATATGTTATATTATTAAATCAATAATTGAGACGACAAAGTTATTCATATTATTATTTGTAATATTTATGACCGCCTGTAAGTTCACATCGAGGAGAGGTTTGGTCACCTAATTGCGCGCCAATAAGGAGAAATTCTTATCAGAAAGCCCCCCTCTTTCCTGGGAACGACCGGGTTGTTAAATATTGTGAATTATAATATTAATGATGAGTAAGTTCGTGTTGATTAAAGATGAAATGGATAGTTCCATTGTGTTGGAATTATTAGTGTTAGTGAAAATCGATATTTATTTCGATAATAATTGATGTCTGGAGGTTATGTTGACCAATCGGGTAATTAACCGGATAAATGAGCAATTAATTGCTATTAATTCACATGATTATAACTATTTGTTCACATGTGTGTACTATTGATTCACATTCTTGTACTATTAGGGGAGGTGGTGCAAGATTGATAATACTTGCACGACTAAGTTAAAAATGGAGGTATAGTTGAAGTTACTATACTGTAATTCGTATTTTCACATGATTATAACTATTGATTCACATGATTGAACTATTGATTCACATTATTTACTATTAGGGGAGGTGGTGCAAGTTTGATAATACTTACAGGACTAAATTAAAAATGAAGAAAAAGAGGAAGGTATTATACTGTAATATTTCGAGCCCCAAAATGTGCAATTATCGAAACTATATTTTTCTATAAATAGAAGCTCATTCTTCCTTCATTTCTCACAAATTCACAAAAGCTATAGAGCAATTATTATAGAGAGAAATTATAGAGAGAAAGAATAAGAGAAGTCTGCTACCTCACTATTCCAGTATCCAGTCTTCTACTGAGGTAAGGGGTATTATTCTTTCGTATTCATGAAGAGAGCTTTTGTTATTCCATTCTTTATTATTATGTTGGAATAACCTGTCTATATGAAGTACCGCATACATGGTGAAATTCTTTCGTTATTCCATTCTTTATTATTCTGTTGGAATATCCTGTCTGTGCGGATTACGCATGACCTGGTTCCATTCTTTATTATTCTGTTGGAATATCATATATGCATAATATTACGGCATGACTTTAGTTCCATTCTTTATTATTCTATTGGAATATTATGTCTGTGCGGATTACGCATGACTTGGTTCCATTCTTTATTCTTCTGTTGGAATAATCTGTCTGTGCGGTCTATCGCATGCATAGTGAATGACCTTGCATATTCATTCTTTATTAAATTGTAGAAATAATCTGTCTACGTGGATTACCGCATGGCGGATGAAAAATCTATTTACTGCTTTAGATATTCTATTATACTGTATTATGAGATATCATTTCTTTTGTAATCGCCATGAAATATCATTTTATTTGGTATTTTATTTACGAGTTACTATTCACGGGTTACTATTCACCCAGTTACTATTCACTCTAGTATTATTCACTCGGGTATTCGGGGTACTTTTCGTGCCGGAGTACTATTTATGGGTTACTATTTACCTAATTACTATTCACTCTAGTATCATTCACTCGGGTATTCGGGAGACTTTTCGTGTCGGGGTACTATTCATGTGACGCCCCAGAAAATCATATTTTTGAGAATTAAATTTTTATTTGATTAAATGAATTTAATTGATTATTTATGGAGTAAGCTAATTAGAAGTCGTTCTATGACCTAGATATATCGGAAAGTCGTAGTATTTTGGCTACGTGGCAGAATTAAAGTGTTTGAATTTCCAAGACGAAAATAAAAGCTTTCCGAGAAATTTTTCGAAAAACACTATTCACGCATTTCTGCTCGGGAATTATTTTTGAACTTTCAAAAAATACGTAACGATAGAATATCAAGGTGAGATGGAATATCCAATAATATTTTAGTTATGGAAAACGTAATATTTCGCATGTGGACTTAATTTGTGAATGTTAGGAAAATCAAGCGTTAAGAAGTTAGTGTAAAGATTGTATTATACGTAGGTATTGTACGAGGTAGTATACGAGTATGTATGGATGATGGTATATCGTATATGATGAATAAGTATACGAGTTAGAATACGAGAATTATACGTAGAGTATATGTTATAAGGCTTTAAGCCATTTGTGAATAGACTTGTGGATTATGTGGGATGTACAAGTCCAATATGATTTAATATTAAAGTCCAAAGGGAAGTGTGACAAGGCCCAAATGTAAGAATGGTTAAGTCCAATATAAGTTAATGAACAAGTCCAAGTGTTTGTTTAATTACAAGCTCAATGTATAAGTTAAGTTAGATTAACTAATTAAGCTAAAGCCCAAAGTAAGAACCAAGGGGTTATGGGTTGGTTTAAACCCATGGTTTAAACCATGGGTGATCCAAAGTGATAAACAAGTAACTTAATGCTTAAGTATTGTGATGGGCAAGAAAAGGATAGAAGTTGTGATAAACAAGTTAACTTAATGGCTAAGATATGTGCTGAGCAAGTGACTTGGTGGCTAAGTAGATGTGGTGGCCAAGTTAACTTAATTAGGAAGTAATGAATAGTAAGGATGGGGATTAAGGAGGTGGAGGTGGCTTATTGACCATTATGCCCTCATTTAGGATTTCCTATAAATAGGAAGTTTACTAGCTCTTTTGTTCCTTGTTCAAAACACCAAAAACTTATTGGTTAGATAGAATAAGTGAGAATAAGCTAGAAAGTTAGACCTTTCATTATTCAAATAATCAAGAAGCAAGAAGATGATTAAGGCTTAGCAAGTGATCATCAAAGAGTAAGCCATCTTGAACCATGATTCTCTTTCTCTTCCATTGTTAGAGAAGTAGGTGGTGGTAGAACATGTATACTACGAAGGGGTTGGAATAATGAATCAAAGGGCTTAAGTATTAATAAGCCGTAATTAAGTCATGTTGTAAGATAAACAATTAATGAAGTTATGAACTTAAGAAGAACTTGTAAAAGCTTGTAACATGTTTATATTAATGGAATTGGTATGATAAGATGAAGCAAGAATAATGGTTAGAAGTCATAAATTATCCTAAGTCATGAGAAATGGTGGTTAAAAGATTAAGATCTTGATAAGTCATAGAATCATTGTAAGTAATTTATATTTTTATAAGTTACAAACTCACAAAGAACAAGTAATAACTTATCATGTTTATAAGTTAATGTAGTATATATGTCAAGATGTTAGTATAATGGATTGAATTCATTTAGAAACAAAGAACAAATTTTAAGTAACGAAGTTTTGCCGAAATTCACACGATTGGACGATAATCGTCGAATTCGTGAAATTCTCGGAATGGAAGTCAAATTTTGATATTGAGCTTGGAAACGTTGGTTTTCAATGGAAACAAGTCTTATTTGGCATTATAGAGTTACGCACTCGAAAATGACCGGATTCCGACTTAGAACGAAGAAACGAGTGTTGAACGTTTACGAACGTTTATCATTTTCGTTAAAAATGGACTAATAGGTGAATTTTTAGCAAACGAAGTCGAATATATAAAATTCTTGCATGAACACGTAGAGTATGTGATTTGTGAACCGTAGGCTCTTGAACGAGCCAATTCGGACTTATAACGAAGAAGTTACGAGCCCGGGAATCTCACAAAATGAAAAATCTGTCAAAATTGTTCAAGACAGAGTCCGTCAGGTACTGCGTGACTCAAGGTAGAAAAGTCTCAAGGCGTCAATGCATGAGACCGCACTCTTAGCCCATTAATCGGCGCCAGTAGGGCGACTGACATTACACTAGGTATGGCACCGCAGCGCCGTGACCGAATTCTAGAAACCAAAAGCCCGCGCCGCACCGCTAGCCCAAGAGGAGAAGCTGGCGCCAGCACTAGAACATGCACAGTAATAAAAGCTTACAAGTAAGGAAATAAAGATAATTGATTAGTAATGAACCAATACATAATTAAACTTAATGTAGCATCATTAAGATAATTGTAAACCTTAAGTAATACACTAAAGGTTGAAGATAAGTCGAATATGAACATGAATGCTATGCAATAAACGTACTTAACCTATGACGATCGAGTTTCGAATAATAACGTAAGAACATTAATAAGCCGTGAGGAAGGATGTTTAACTCGAACAGAGTTGTATTAATGAAATAATTTCAATTAAGTTATAGAAAGGAAATAAGATGGTAAGAACGATGTAAAAGAACGACGAAAAGCTGGAACCAATAAATAACAAATCTAATATATGATTGAGAAGAAGGGTAAGATTCTTTAGGAACTATGTATGTTCATTCATGACCTAGTGCGGTATGTTATGTGGTTATGTGTTGTAGAGACTATAAAGATTCAAAGGAAGCGTAATTTCACTGTAGCAGACGCTGAAGGCAACTTTTTCTTAAACGCTTGTCTAACCTTCGTGTTAGTCAAGTTTTCAAATGATTCAAGTTATGAGATGCATGAATGGTTTTACGAAAGAGTTGATTGATTTCTTTACAAGTTTTCAATATAGAATTGCTAATGCTATCCTACGCCAATTGTTGGGTACGGATTCAAGGTAAGCCTGAATATGAATAAACAAATGTATTTTCATCGAGTATTCGATGGGCACGTGAGGTTGCCACAACTTAAACATGCACACGTTTAATGGATGTAGTGTTGATCAACATAGAGTACTATAGGCTGATCACCTAGAAGTGCTCATAAGCTATGCCGGACTTACGGACTTCGTGCCGGGTTGTCCTTTTCAAAGAAATTATGAAATACTCATGGTCTTAGACCAGAATTGATGTTTTACTTAATATTGTTATTGTAAAACGTTTTGAAGGAAAAGAAATACTTTTTTGAATTATGGATATTACTTCGTAACTATTATCCAGTTATTGAAGATATACGATTCCTATGTTTCAAGCATGCTTTTTAAATGAAATTGTTGTACTTGCTGAGCTTGTTATGCTCAATCTTGCTTGAACCATATGAATGCAGCTTAGACCAAATGGACCGAATGATTCGTCAAGGAAAAAGGGAAGGCTAAAGCGAACTTGTAGATTGCCTATGTAATAGTATAGGTTTGTAATGATAATATTTGATATTATGACAAGAACAAATGTAACGGTTATAAAGAACCTAGGGAATGGTAGTATTGTTTTGGAATATATATAAGACATATTCGTTCTTTTGAGACATTTCAATTGAATGTTTGTGTGAACTATAGCACCGTAGAGCACCATATGTCGGGTTGGAAAAGACCCAGATTTGGGGGCGTCACAGGTTGGTATCAAAGCATTAGGTTATAAAACTTAAGGGGGGAAGAACCTTAGGCTCATAACCTCGTTAAGGAAGAGAAGTCTGAAGGAAGTAAACTCGAGCTTTACTTAAATCGAATGAGTTAATAAGGTATTGAGGAAACTCAGTACCGAAAGATTTAAAAGATGGAAAGTAACCCTAAATAAATTAAATTTGATTTGTGCTTAGACTATTGTGTGTTATGTACTAATCAACGTGTTATGTGTTATTGTAGGATGTTGATCGATAACTTGATGTATAGGGATATACACGCGGTGAACGAAGAAATTGTGAACCTAGTAGAGCCTGTACCTATGCCAGTGGCGGAGGTACCATTAGTGATCCTAGAGGAGTCAGAGACAATGGAGTATTTTTCTGAGGAAGACTACTCCGAGGGAGATGTAGCTTGGACATCATACCTGGATATGATGAGCGATGTGGAGGAAGGAATGGAGGTAACATCGGTTACTACGGTGGTACCTACACTAGAGTCATCCCCTTTAGATGTAATGAGATCATTATATCTGGCAGAGCTTGACAAAAATGTGCAACTGAGTACAGTTGTGCAGAAACAAAATGAAGAGATTAGTGCTCTTTATGTAGTAAAGGAGTCTGCAGAAGCAGATTTTGAGTTAGAGCATGATGAGAAGTTGCTCATGATAAATAAGGATAGGGATTTTAAAAAGGAGACAGATGAGCTTCGAAAAGAAATGGGGGAGAAGAACCGGAAGATAGCACGGATGTCTTACATCCATGAGAGCGCTTATAAGGATTTCAAGCTGAAAGTTTGTTATTCCAATGAGTCAGGACAAACTCGTCATACAATTAGTCGGGATACTGCAGTGACGATTGCGAATGAGAAATACGAGGACGCTGTTATGCATTATTAGAAATATAGAGTTATAAATATGTGTGTAGTGGCGTAAAACCCTCTTTTGTATAAAAAGGGTAGTCCTTTTGTAAATCTCAACTTTTGTGAAGTACAATTGCGGGATAGAGATGTAATAGCTTTTGGCTATGGAAAACAAATTGTAAATAGTTTCAAACTATGAAGAAGCATATGAATATAATGAGGTTTTCATTTAATATGCCTTGTTACCGTATGCGTTGGTATGTGGTGATTAATAACGAAGTAAGTAAATAGATAATTATAAAATTTTATTTGAAAATGCCGCCAAGGAGAAGAGAACGTAATCAAGAAGCGGAATCACCTAATGATAATCAAGGGGGTCAAAACAACCCTATGCAAGAGTTCGTTAATTTATTAACGGCTGCATTTAATCAAACCAGGGGTAGAATACCCGCGGGACCTAGGGTAGCCAGAACGACTACCTTTAAAGAGTTTAAAAGCGTAGGTCCGCCGGAGTTCAAAGGAACGAGGGACCCATTAGAAGCCTTGACATGGGTAAAAGAAATAGAGAAGGCATTTGTTATTACAAACGTAGGTGAGGCGCAAAAGACTTCTTTTGAGACTTATATGATAAAAAGGGAAGTCAACTTTTGGTGGGAGGCTCACCAGGGTGAGGCTAGAACAGATGCGGTAACATGGGAACAATTCAAGAAGGCTTTCTTTGAGAATTATTTCCCTACAAGTATGCAAGGGAGGATGGAGATTAAGTTCTTAGAACTTAAACTAGGGAACATGACGGTTCCTTAGTACACGGCCAAATTCAATGAATTGGCAAGGTTTGCTCCACGCTAAGTGGACACTGAGGAGATGAAGGCTCGTAAGTTTGAGCAGGGCCTGAAACCCTGGCTCTATGATGGGATTGCAGTGTTCCAGAGGGGTCTCCTATGAGACCATTATGGAGAAGGTGATTATAGCAGAGGGTGGTAGTGAGGCGTTAACCCAATACTACAAAGAGAGAAAGAATGAAAATAAGGAAGAAGGAGGAGGTACCTAAGATGACGTTCAGAACTCGTTATAGTTATGAAAAGTTTCTGGTTATGTCATTGGGTTGACTAATGTACTGAAGTCAGATTTTTCGGAAGGGGCACCGAACAAGTCGGTGGCAAATTGATAGGTACCCTTGTGAGGTGTTATGGTTGAAGGTACCATTAGCATCACAGAGTGTTCAAATAGTATTTGGACGAGTGTATTATTATGATCATTGGTGATATTCTAGTCTATTTTAAGACGCCAGAATATCACGCTAAACATTTGAAGATAGTGTGAGAAACATTACGGAGGGAGAAGTTGGATACAGAATTCACTAAGTGTGAATTTTAGCTTAAAAGATATACAGGTATTGTGACGCCCCCAAAATAGGTATACAACACCCACTCTTAGTCGTCAAAATACATGGTATAGAAACAACTACAACTTTATTAATACAACATAAAAACTGTGAGTTTAAATACAAATATTGTCATCGAGACAATATCCACACTCAAATAAGTCCTCAGTACAATTATTGATACATTATTTTACAAAAATGGTGAGGACTACTAAAACAACTTCTAGAACCATCATTCCACACCCCGACTAGTACTCGCTATATTCTCGCCTCCTGAGAAGAAAAATGGAACAACAAGGAAAAGGGTGAGCTCAACTAGCCCAGTAAAGAATATTATGACTAAGATAATATAAAACAAATTATCGTTAGTCTTCAACAGGGAAAAATCTAATAGAATACAATAGACAACAAGTTTTAAATCAATATTCGCAGCGAAAATAATAATTCATTAGAAGAGTTAAGTAGAGAATGCAAACTACTATCTTCTTTATATGAATTTAAGAGTTCATCGTCTATCTTTTATCCCTGTAACATCAATCAATATATATCTAGAATCAAATATTCATCTTTGCACTACTGAGCCAAAGATATTCATCGATTCATATGTTCATCTAAACACTGCTCATCTTTGCAGACTACGGGCGAAAGATATTCATCGAAATCATTCATCTTTACTACAGTGCCAAAGATATTCAATTATATCATCATTTAGGGTTGAGGATGATGAAAAATATTTTAAAGAAAACGAATCGATGAAACAAAAGAATAAATATTAAGGATTCGTAGATTTAAACAATCCAAGTTCAAAAATACTTCATAAATAACCAGTAGTGGAGTAAGATTTAAGAATGATCAAAACATGGATACAATCAAAACTAGTATCCATAATAGATATCTTGGACGAAAAACAAAAATTTAATTTTTCTGTGAATAGTGTCGTATTCGTGAATAGTGCCGTATACGTGAATAGTGCCGTATACGTGAATAGTAACTCCGACACCAAAAGATATAAATTTCACAAAAAAACATCATCATGCTTCGTGAATAGTAACTCGTGAATAGTAACTCATGAATAGTAACCCCGACATGAAAAAGTTCCAAATTTGATAAAAAGTTCCAACCAATATTTCAGCATAATGATATTGAAGAAATAATATCATTTGAGAAGAAAATAACATTCCTTACCTAAAAAGGATAGTACTTCTGACTGGTATACTGGATATAGTGCTGAAAGGACTTGCACAGTATAGCAATACTCAAAGTACTAAAATACTCACAAGAATACGCTCAATATATCGAGAGAGAAAGAGAGAGAAATCTGTAGTTTCTGGTGTGATTTTCAATTCTAACCTAAGCACCCTATTTATAGGAAAATGTTTAGAACACCAAAGCAGAAAATTTAATATAATATTAATATATTATAAAAAATTTCCTACGCCCACTAAGACTCCTGAATTCAGCATGTTTACAACACATGGGGGCCAACCAAAACAATAAAAACGTTTTTCTTAATAAAAATAATTAAAACTTCCAAAATCAATTATTTGAACTTGAAACTTCAATAATTCATAATAAATAGCCCTTTTATCAAAGAAATTTGAATCTCATGAGCTTTTATAGGAAATTCAATTCTCTACAACTTTACTGAAGGAAGTTTTTCCAAATTCCAAATGTTTTTGACCAAATCCATAAACCAGGCGATTTTACAAAGCTATAATCAAATTTCACCAAGAAATGGGTCCACCAACATGTTTAACATGTTTTAAACAACTTTTGCAACAAAAATACTCTTCCTTCTCATATACTAATATATCCCACATTCATTGTAAAAATATCATCATTATTATATAATATAATAAAATATTATTTTATCGTAAAAGATAAAATATCAATTTTAACAATTGTCACTTTAAAAATTTTCTCCATCTATAACCACATAAAATCAATATTTTCCTCATCATATAAATCAATAATTAATTATTCACAAATAATATTATAGAATCACAAGATCTTTGGCAACCAGTAGTTTCTAGGAAAGAGGGGCTTTCCAATAAGGATTTCTCTCTTCTTGGCCGCAATTAGGTGACCAAACCTCTCCTTGAGATGTAACTTTCTAGACATTGCCAATAATGTTTTCTAATAATATTATTCAGATAATATGAATTATTGCTTCGATAATGGAAAATACTGTATAGTGACAATTATTGAAACAACAGTAATATAAAATATCAACGCAACAATTATTGAATCAATAAAATAAAATACTTTGAATAATAATTCATCGTAACAATTATTGAGTAGTGCCTTCTTACATAAGAATCAATAATTTGTGCAATACCGGTAGCATCAAGTGCAACGCGCGATATTCGTGTTTTTAACCAATGGGTATTCCAACAAGATATTAATTGTAATAATCAAGCTAGTTATTTATAAATAACTTATACTTGTCGTTTTCTTCATCCAATCGCTTTTCAGATTATGGGGCCCATAAAAAGATCACTTGTCAGTGCATTTAATATTCTCCGACGACAAGAAGAATATTCAACGACCAAACGAATATTCCCAAACAATAATGAATATTTTATAACCACCGCTTATTTAAAATATTTAAGATTTTACCCATAACTAACCACATTAATCAAATCAACCCTTACTATTTCAAAATAATAAATAGAGGAAAATAAATATCATTTATTAATAATTTGGGGTCTTACAGGTATGTTATTGATAAGTATGTTAGGAATGAAAAGAGAGAAAATAGTTTTCAGGAACTAAAAAGAGAAAGGTAAAGTGAGGCACCTGTATTGTCTTTATCAGATGATACGAGGAATTTTGTAGTATATCTCGATGTTTTACATAGATGACGAGATTGCGTGCTCATGAAGCATGGCAAAGTCATTGTGTATGCATCACGCCAATTAAAGGATTATGAGAAGGTCTATCCTGCTTATGATCTATAATTGGCAGCTGATGTTTTGAATTAAAAATCTGATGATAGTATTTATACGGGGAGAAGTGTGAGATATACACAGACTTTAAGATTCTGAAATATATCTCCACACAGAAGGAGTTGAATATGCGGTAGAGAGAGGGCTGTGATATCTTATATCAGACGGGGAAGGTAAACGTAGAAGTCAACGCGTTAAGTAGGAGGTAAAGCTATAAATATTAGCAACTTAGAATGGGTTAATAACGAAGATGGAAAGATCAGAGTTAGTGGTTAAATTACGAAATGAAGAGGTAGAAATGTTATTCACAATGTAGACTCAATCCACGAAATGAAATGAGTTAAGTAAGTACTACTAGGTAACGAAGAATGCAAACGAATGAAGAAGAGGACGCATGATAAATATAAGACTAAGTATAGTCTTGTTTTAAAGGAGGAATTTGAGTTTCATATAATTTTAAGTTAAAATAAGGACTATTAAAAGGGAAATAGTGTAATATGTTAGTAAGTGTTTAACTTCCAACTCAAATTATTGATAGGAAGTAATAAGTGTGACGCCCCCAAAATAGGTATACAACACCCATTCTGAGTCGCCAAATACATGGTACAGAAAGCAAACTACAACTTCAATAATATAATTATCGTGCAAAATACGACAACATATACTGTGAGTTTAAATACAAATATTATCTTCTAGACAATATCCACACTCAAATAAGTCCTCATTACAATTATTCAAACACTATTTTACAGAAATAGTGAGAACTGCTAAAACATCTTTCTAGAACCATCACTCCGTACCCCAACTAGTTCTTGCTATGTTCTCACCTCCTGAGAAAAAATGGAACAAAAAGGAAAAGGGTGAGCTCAACTAGCCCAGTAAAGAATATTATGACTAAGATAATATACAAAAAATTATCGTTAGTCTTCAACAGGGAAAAATTTGATAAAATATAATAGACAACAAGCTTTAGATCAACAACTGCAGCGGAAACAACAATCCATTAGAAAAGTCAAGTAGAGAAAGAATTCTACTATTTTCGAAGATTTAAAAGTCCATCATCAATATTTTATCCCTGTAACAACAATCAATATACATCTTTAATCAATATTCATCTTTGCTACTGAAGCCAAAGATATTCATTTATATCACCAATTGGTCATGTTCATCTCAACACTGCTCATCTTCGCACTACGGCCAAAGATATTCATCGAGTTAATCATTCATCTTTTGCACTACTGGCCAAAGATATTCAGTAATATCATCATTTAGGGGTAGAGGATGATGAAAAATATTTTAAAGAAAACGAATCCATTGAGACAGAAGGACAAATAGTAAGGATTCGTATAACAGTTTATCCAAGATCAATAATACTCCATAATAACCAATTTTGAAGCAAAATTCAAGAATAAAGTGTTAGGTTTGTAATATTCTAGAACGCAATCAAATTGCAAAAATAAGCGGAAATGTGTAAAAATCAAAGTTTAAAATTTTACAAACCATAAACTCGGATCACCCTTTATGCACAATTATTAATTAAACGAAAAAGAACAAATAAGAATCATACCCTTGAAGATCGAGCTTCCTCAGGTACAAGTTCACCTCCAATCCTTTTCGCGTTCAATTTGAATCCACCGGGTTTGGTTCCTTCCTTTGATCAACGTTAGCCACTCATGTGTTTGGCCTCTAGAGGTGATCCACCAAGGAAAAAGAAGGATTTAAGAAGATGGGTGTTTGGCTAAACCCTAGTTTTTCTATCTCTATAGAAAAGGAGCGTACTCTCCAACCATTGGAAATATCACGTCGTCTTGATATCTGATATAAGACTCTTCTTATAAAGATATCAAGTAACCCTATTAAAATAAGGTATTATTTAATTAAACCCTTTTAATTAAATGGGTCGCTTAATCTTATTAGGGATAATTAATTAAACTCCTTTAATTAATTTTCCCTCCTAATCTATTAGGAATAAATGAGAGTACTTATATTAAATTAATTCCTAAACTCTTTTAGAAATTAAAATAATAATAATTGTAATAATATTAATAAGACTCCTCTTATTAATTTATATTTAATATTTCTAAAATATTAAATAATAAATATTAAGCTATTTAATTTATTCTATCACCATAGATTAAATTAAATATACTTAACATATTATTACGATTATGCCATTAACTTCTTAAATAATTATTCTTCCTTTTATGGTGTGACCCTTTAGGTTCTCCATATTAAACCTAGGTTGTGAATAAATCAATTAGAACAATTCTAATCTTATTTAAATAAATAAATCAAACAATTAATTTATTTAAATAAATAATATTTATTCTGACAATGGATATAAGCCTCACTGCTCAACGACTTTCCGGATAATATAAATTTCAACATTAATCATAAAAGAACATTTGAATAAATAGTTATCAGACAATTCAATCCTTCTACCATACAATGTCCCAATTAAATATAAGACATGGAATTCTTGTCACAAGTCTTATTTTATTTAATTATATGTATTTCGACTCTTAAATGCACAACTCAAATAATGCAAATTAGAAACTCCTTTCTAATTTCATTACGCCAAGGACGAGGACTCTTGGGTTGTCATTTATCGAATCACATAGGACATTTCTCTTCTTTTAATAGAAGTGGTAGATTCTTTATTGATCATACATTATCTCCATGTACAACTTATTATACCCAAGCATCCCTTTGATATACCCTAAGGGTCTTAAGGAATAAGTCAAAGTATAACTCATCATACACAAGATACTATGATGATCTCAAGTCCAAGGATCACTTGTACTACTATCACTACTGTGAATTCCTATTGACAGTGAAGTAAAACTCCATTAGGTATTCCTTAGCGAGCCACGTTCGATGAACTTATTCTCTAATAAGCACCTCATACTTGTTTTAGTGTCTCCACACAAATGATCATGAGATCAATCATCCTCATCCAATGAGCAAGCAACGTATGTACCAATCTATCCTGGATTCACTAATCCCCAATTTAGTAATCCAATGATTGGGAACTATGTTAGTTTTAAGCTTTCTAAGAATTTAGATCTCATTAGAATGATCATCATCATTATTCTAAAAGCATTGCTTAAAACTATGGGTTTATCACATATTATAAAACAACATCATGTAGATAATTAAAAGCCTTTAATAAATAAATACTTTTAATTAATAAATGAATAAGATTGTTACAAAGTATATGCTTTATCATCAAACATGATTGGCTTGTGTGCATACTACTTTCAATCTCCCACTTGCACTAAAGTCAATCGTCATGGTATCTCATACTCTTCTTCTCTAAGTGGCGATTATCCTGCTTTGTTGGATAAGCTTTAGTTAATGGATATGTAATGTTGTTCATAAGAGTCCACTATCTCTATAGTGATTTCCCATCTTTCAATGATTCTAATAATCAAATGAAAGTGCCACAACACATGTTTAGATCCAAGATGAGACTTAGGAACTATTCCTAGTTACGTAATGAACTTTTAATCCAAACAATCAACTTGCGACTTCATTTATAGCTATATACTTTGTATTTATCACTAAACCAAACAACTCTTTGTTGTTTGGAACCTTTCCAATTCAACGCACTCTTTGTTCAAGGTAACCCTTTTACCTTAAAGTGGATTTTTCGTAAATCTTGATGCATGCGAAAAACTTGAGTCTGTTAAGCCCTCTAGTTTTAATTCGGACCCACCATAAATATGATCACATCCTTAGTACCCCTGTTAAGCACTTTAAGATGTTTTCATCGACTCATTGTGAACTTCTCCATAATATGATCGATCAACATCAGGTCTCGTACATTTCATTGCATACATGATTGTCACTCATGCGACCTCTCTTTTCAGGAGTCTGTGGGGACTATTAAGAGAGATACACTCCATAGCTCATCGACATGAGACATCTCTTGGAGTTTGCCATGCTAAACGACTTTAGCATCAAATGAATATACGTTCCTTGGGTTAAGTCGAGCATCCTCTTGTATCTATCTATATAGATTTTATCCCCAATTAAGATACTCTTCCCAAACCATTCATGGAGGAATGTTTAGACAACTTTATCATTACTGATTGTAGCATTAGTATGTCATTCCTTATCATAGTATATCAACATATAATATTAGGAATGTCACTAAGCTCCCCACCGTCCTTTTGTACACTACTAGAACTCTTACCTCATCGTATGTAATCGGATCATCATCTTCTATGATGTGTACCTCATCATCATCATTTATGATGAATCCATACCTCCTAGGTATCTTGGTGCACTATTCCGTTTACGATTCAACAGGTACAATAGGTCATCTATGAGTTCCTCTTATTTGACTTATAGTGTTTTGTGGTTCTTGAACTCTTCAAGATCTATTATCCTCCCACTAGCCCCTTCAATAATAAACACCTTTATCTTAGAAGGCAGCGTGTTTTGCAACAAACATGTTTTGCTAAGTAGGATTATAGAACATATACCCTAAACTTACTTTAGGATGTCCCACAAATCTGTATTTGTCAAATCTTATCCCAAGCTTATCCTTTGAAACCTTTTTCACATAAGTTGGACAACCCCTTATCTTAACATACTTAAGATTAGGAATCCTCCCTGTCCATAACTTTTATGGAGTCATGGGGCTGGATTTTGAGGTTACCTTTTCGTAGATATGCAGCCATTTCTAGGACATGATCCTAGAAGGATACTAGAATGTCGGTAAAATCATTATGGACCGTACCATGTCCAACAAGGTACAATTTTTCCTTTCAGATACATCAATCAATTATTACGTATCAGGAGGCGTCCATTATGAGAAAACCATTTGAGATGATCTAGAAACTTATTGCTCAAGTATTTATTCCTTGATCTAATCAAAGAATCTTAATACTTTGTCAATTTGTTTCACTTTTGAATTCTTTGAACCTTTCAAATAATTCACACTTGTATTTCAGCAAATACACACATTCAACTCTTTGAATAACCATCTCCTTTTCTTATACTAGTTTATTCAATTTGCAAAATTATTTTCGCGTAAGTCAAGTATATAAAATCCATTAAGTAATATTCCAGTTCTATACAAAACATTATTATTATTATAAATAGAACAACAATTGTTCTTAAATATAATACCAAAGATTTCATTGTCCAATAATAAAATGGAAATAATGTTTCAACAAGTCTTTGGAATACAATAACAACTTATTGACTTAATAGATTTGCTAGTAGGGATTGCTAAACTATAAGTTTCTATGGCTAATGCAAGTGACCTTTGCTTCATTTTCCACACATAGGATTACTTATCTTGTTTAACTTTCTACTTTTGCTTGGTCCCTTCATAAATCTATATTTATGATAACCAAAGTCGGTATCCAATACCCAAGTAGAACCTTGACTTAAAGAAAAATTTATTTTAAATTATGAACAAAATTGTATTTGTAACTGAAACTTCACTAAGCTTCTTTTGGTTAGCCTCTGCAAGATGCTTCTCGCAGTTTCTTTCCAGTGTCCATGCTTATTGCAGTGGAAGCAAACTCCTTTGCTATCCGTATCAGTTTTGTTCTTATTATCCTTTGTTTTTCCCTTTCTATTTACCTTATTTGAATCGTTCTTCTTTTCAGAAGATCTTTTGGCCCCTACGAGTAAGATATGATCTTTCTTGGTTGGAAAGTCACTCTCAACATTTTCAACATGTTAAGCAAATCAGCGAGGCTGATATCTAGCTTGTTCATATGAAAAATTCACAACAATTGTAAAAGGAGTCTGGGAGTGAGTGCAAGATCAAATCTTGGCTCAACTCTCCATCCATGACAAAACCAGTTGTCCTAATTGATCAATAAAATTGATTATGTTAAGAACTTTTTGTCTGTACTATAGTGTCATTGGCCATTCTAGATCAGAAGAGCTCCTTAGATATCTGATATCTATCAGTCCTACTTTCCTCACCATCAACTACTTGATGTGTAGGAATATAGTAGGAGCATCCATAGTTTCATGCTAACGCTGAAGCTCGTTACTCATAGATGCGAGCATGATGCATTGATCGAGCCAATCATGCATCATCATCTTGCCACTTTCTAAAAAGTAGCAATGTCTTCCTCGGAGGCATTATGCGCAACCATTCTTGAGGATAGGCGTATTAAGGACATAAGATAACTTTTCACCATGAGAACTATTCTCAAATTCCTTAACCAATCCTTTTAATACGGTTTGGTTTGGTTAAAATAACATCTAATATGTTTCGCAGTGATAGTAATTTAGACATTGTAAAATTTACAGAAATGAATTTGTAATTAACAACATTTTAACATACATTCTTTTATTAATTACCAAAATAAATTAGGTCTTATTTTAAATTGGTATCTCCCACTATTTTTTTCAAACTATATTACCTCAATATATATAGTTCGGCAAAATCTAATTAAAGATCTGCTAGTGAGAATAAGGATCCCATTTCAAATGTATATATCCTTGTGGTGACACAACAAACTATATATAAATAAATAGGTAGACAACTTTTGTCAATTACATCAACTATCTGACTCCTTTTCTTTTGCCTCTTAGATTATTTTGATCAAGTGGTGGCACATCCGAATCAAAATTATCGAAGTTAAGTCGACCTAGCACTCTATATATTCAAAAAGAAAAATATCATCCTTGTGGTGACACAACAAAACAATATTGTTCAATTTTCTTTATAAGCATCAAATGTGATAAATTAACATCTTAAATACTTAATACTTGCCTTGTGGTGACACAACAAACTCATATTAAATATTTAATACTCTATTAATTTTATCATGCTAGAAAGCTGACGTTCGATATTCCAAATATCTTTGAGCGCTAGGACTTAATATAAAAAATTTGAGGGTTTGTTATTAAAATGTCTCATCTTGTTTAAGCGGCATGCACATATATATATATATATATAAAATACGCGTCGTATTAATGAACATCTGAAGCATGTTTGCATAATATATAATATATATAGTATAAGCATGCACATATAGAATACTATATTCTACCCGGATTGATTATGGACTTTTATTCTAGTTTGGTTCACTAGAGCCACCAAGTGAACCAAAAATCAAACCCTAGGGGTGCAAGAAATAATATTTAAATATAACTATTACATTTAAACCCGGGCTCCATTACAAACGAGTCTTCAAGCGCTCCTTGCTCCTTGATCTCCAATTTTCAAAATTAATTCTAACTATTCCTATTACAAAACTAATTAAAATAAATAGAAACCTTGATCGTGATCGAGGGAAGTACATAGGAGAGAGATAGAATTTACATTAAGAAAAATTAGAGAAGGCAGTCTGTGAGACTCCATTTAATGAAACCCATACATTCATGCATCCAACTAAAATAAAATCCAATCACATTGGTCGATAATTCATAATCAATCCTATTTATTATCATACACATCATCATATGCATCAATAAATAACATTCATATCATGAATAATAAACATTTAATATATATATTGATATCATTTAATGGGCAAAATTTAGTTAGTATAAAATCTAATTTTGAATCAAAATAAACACCTTTATTTTAATCCAAATTTAAATCAAAATAAAACTATTTTATTTTAATTTATCTAATTTTGAATAAAATAAACTATTTTATTTTAATCAAAATTTTTAATCAAAATAAACTCCTTTATTTTAATTAATTATGGAATCAAATTCCATGTAATAAAAAAAAACTCCTTTATTAAAGGAAACACGATTCTCTTTCTTATTCACAAATAAACTCCTTTATTTTGAATAATATGAAATCTTATTTCATATCTAAATAAACTCCTTTATTTATGGAAAGACTGATTCTTTTTCCTATTCACAAATAAATTCTTTTATTTTAAATAATATGAAATCCTATTTCATATCTAAATAAACTCCTTTATTTAAGGAAAGACGGATTCTTTTTCCTATTCACAAATAAACTCTTTTATTTTGAATAATATGAAATCTTATTTCATAGTTAAATAAACTCTTTTATTTAAGAAAACATGAAATCCAATTTCAACTCTAATTAGTTATCATGGAATCCAATTCCAACTCTAATTAGTTAGCATGAAATTTAATTTTAAAATTAAAATAAACTTTATATTTTAATATTAAAATAAACCTTTTATTTTAAGATTAAAATAAACTTTTTATTTTAATTATAAAATAAGTAAGAATAATATATATATATATATATATATATATATAACCGTATATATAAATAATACTAAGTAACCACTGAATGAATCCTGTAAGAATCCCTTAAATTTTTCAAAAAACGTGGCAGGTTCGTATGACTACTAGTAACTTATTAAAACAAAATCACCTGTCATGTAATTCATACTTGATTTAATAAAAAAAAAACGTGGATCAGGACTCCAGCGTATATATATAATAACCGTGGAGTATATATGAACCAAACTGACGGGCGATTTTATTTTAATCAAACATCACGCGGAAAATGACAACGCAAAAGCAAAAACAGTCCGGATTTCCAACAGATTTTCGAAAATCAATTACCGTTTTTTTTATAAATTTCATACAATAAAATTATGCCCAATTAAATTGTTCTAAACACATATCAATATACATATCAAAATAAAATAATTAATAATTCGCATAAAGATTTGGCTCTGATGCCACTGTTAGGTTTGTAATATTCTGTAACCTAAATCAAATTGCAAAAATAAAGCGGAAGCGTGTAAAAATCAGAGTTTAAAATTTTACAAACCATAAACCCGGATCACCCTTTATGGACAATTATTAATTAAACGAAAAAGAACAAATAAGAATCATACCCTTGAAGATCAAGCTTCCTCAGGTACAAGCTCACCTCCAATCCTTTTCGCGTTCAACTTGAATCCACCGGGTTTGGTTCCTTCCTTTGATCAACGTTAGCCACCCATGTGTTTGGTCTCTAGAGGTGATCCACCAAGGAAAAAGAAGGATTCAAGAAGATGGGTGTTTGGCTAAACCCTAGTTTTTCTATCTCTATAGAAAAGGAGCGTACTCTCCAACTATTGGAAAATATCACGTCGTCTTGATATCTGATATAAGACTCTTCTTATAAAGATATCAAGTAACCCTATTAAAATAAGGTATTATTTAATTAAACCCTTTTAATTAAATGGGCTCCCTGATCTTATTAGGGATAATTAATTAAACTCCTTTAATTAATTTTCCCTCCTAATCCTATTAGGAATAAATGAGAGTACTTATATTAAATTAATTCCTAAACTCTTTTAGAAATTAAAATAATAATAATTGTAATAATATTAATAAGACTCCTCTTATTAATTTATATTTAATATTTCTAAAATATTAAATAATAAATATTAAGCTATTTAATTTATTCTATCACCATAGATTAAATTAAATATACTTAACATATTATTACGATTATGCCATTAACTTCTTAAATAATTATTCTTCCTTTTATGATGTGACCCTTTAGGTTCTCCATATTAAACCCTATTGTGAATAAATCAATTAGAAAATTCTAATCTTATTTAAATAAATAAATCAAATAATTAATTTATTTAAATAAATAATATTTTTCTACAATAGGGATAAACCTCCACTAGCGTTCAACGACTTTCCGGATAATATAGATTTCAACATTAATCATAAAAGAACCTTTGAGTAAATAGTTCTGAAATACAATTCAATCCTTCCACCATCTGATGTCCCAATTAAATATAAGACATGGAATTACTTGTCAAGTCTTATTTTATTTAATTATATATATTTTAACTCTTAAATGCACAACTCAAATAATGCAAATTAGAAACTCCTTTCTAATTTCATTACGCCTTAACCAAGGACTCTTTGGGTTGTCATTTATCGAATCACATAGGACATTTCTCTTCTTTTAATAAAGTGGTAGATTCTTTATTGATCATACATTATCTCCATGTACAACTTATTATACCCAAGCATACCCTTTGATATACCTTAAGGGTCTTAAGGAATAAGTCAAAGTATAACTCATCATACACAAGATACTTATTATGATCTCAAGTCCAAGGATCGCTTGTCTTCTTTATCACTCACTGAGAATTCTATTGACGAGTGAGTAAAACTCTATTAGGTATTCCTTAGCGAGCCACGTTCGATGAACTTATTCTCTAATAAGCACCTACATACTTGCTTTAGTGTCTCCACACAAAATGATCATGAGATCAATCATCCTCATCGATGAGCAAAAGCAACGTATGTACCAATCTATCCTGGATTCACTAATCCCCATTTTAGTAATCAAATGATTGGGAACTATTTTAGTTTTAAGCTTTCTAAGAATTTAGATCTCATTAGAATGATCATCACATTATTCTAAAAGCATTGCTTAAAACTATGGGTTTATCACATATTATAAAACAGCATCATGTAGATAATTAAAAGCCTTTAATAAATAAATACTTTTTATTAATAAATGAATAAGATTGTTACAAAGTATATGCTTTATCATCAAACATGATTGGCTTGTGTGCATACTACTTTCATAAAGATCAAAACATGGATACAATCAAAGATAGTAACCATAATAGACATCTTGGACAAAAAGAAGAAAATTTCATTTTTCGGTGAATAGTACCGTATTCGTGAATAGTGTCGTATACGTGAATAGTAACCCCAACACAAAAAGTTTCAAATTTGATAAAAAGTTCATACCAACATTTCGGTATAATGATATTGAAGAAAATATCATTTTAAGAAGAATATAACACCCCTTACCTCAAAATATCTCAGCATATTACGATCTAATATCGGTATAAGGGTTAGGAAACTTGCACTGATGAATAGAAACTCACAAAGTATCTAAATACTCACAAAATACACTCAATAATCTAGAGAGAGAAAGAGAGAAATGTGACGCCCCCAAAATTAGGTATACGTCACCCATCTTTGGTCGCCACTTACATGGTACATAAATTCAAATACAACTTACTAACCTAACTGTCATGTACAATACGACATAAACTGTGAGTTTGAATACAAATATTGTCTACTAGATATTATACAAACTCAAAAAGGAGTCCTCATTACAACTATTATCACACTATTTCACAGAATAGTGAGGACTACTAATGCTATCCTCTGACCATTACTTCGTTCCCAGACTTCGTCCCAAATATGTTCTTATTTCACAGAGAGAACAATTGAAAGAAAGGGTGAGCTCAACTAGCCCGATGAAATATTATGACTAAGATAATGCGAATAAATTATCATTAGCCTTCAACAAATGTTAAACCGATAAAATACAATAGACAACCGGTTTAAGCTGCGGTGGAATATGCAATCCATTAAAAGAGTCAGTAGAGAATAAAATCTACTATCTTTTAGGTTTTAAAAGGTTTTCATCAATTTTTTTATCACGAGACTCGAAATTAATAAATAAACCACCACATCTAATCATCCATGTACCACGATCAAGGATTTTCATCAAATTATCAATGGTCATGACTATAGCGAATCACCCCGGTCATAATCATACCAAAACCATCCATCAACGCATTACAGCCATTTGAGGACTTTTATCACATCATTTATAACAAGCCGTGATTATCTTAAATGATCCTCAGTCATAATCATACTAAGTTCATCTATGCACGTAAGTCAAAGATAACATGATATATCATGAGGATGATGACAATGACATAATAATTCAATAAAACAAGTTCAAAATTATTTAATCCATGAATTATTAACGTCCAAATTGTCGACATGATCTTTGTTTTGTAGAGTAAAATTCAAGAATGATCGGAAGAATATTTCCATGAAAAGATCTTTGATGAAAATGCAAATATCGAGGATATTCCACTAATTTCATGGAGTATAGAAGTCAAAGTTTTAACCAATTTGGGTATAATAAAGAATGGAATAACAAAAGAAATCACCATGCATGCGGTGCCATTGCATGGACGAAGTTATTCAATGTATAATAATAATAACGGAACCAGTCGTCGGTGAAATTCACACCAAGCGGGATGTTCCAACAGAATAATAAAGATGGAACCCAGATCCGGTGTAAAACACACAGATAGGATATTCCAACAGAATGATAAAGATTTTAACCAGTGTCCGTGTAAAACACATGCATGGATGTTCCAATGAGAATAATAAAAAGCGGAACCCGTGTCCGTGTGTAAAACACACAGATGTGGATGTTCCAATGCGAATAATAGAAGAATGTCACCAAGTATAGGTAAACACATTATCTGAGTTATTCAACGAAATAATAAGTAATGGAATAACATAAGGATTTCACCAAGTATAGGGTATCTGGCGTATCTGGTTATGTATAGGGTATGCCACTTTTACGAGTTATTCAACGAATAATAATGAATGGAATAACGAAGTTCTCTTGAAGAAGAAAGAATAACACCCCTTACAGTAAAAAGAACCTGAATATAGAAGTAGTGAAGTAGCGAGAATACTCTTCTTCTTTCTATAATTTTCTCTCTATAAACCTTTCTATAATTTCTCTCTAGAGTTTCAATGAATTAAATAAGAAAATAATGAAGGAATGAGCTTATTTATAGGAAAATGGAATGCATAAGTAACTAATCCATGAACGGTCCAGATTGATTTACTTTAATCGACGGTCCATATTTAAAGAAAAATCTTTTAAATAAAATATAATATATTCTATTTATATAAAAACATTTTACTATGCAAACACTATGCAATACTATGCAAAACACTATGCAAAACACTATCTGACACTATGCATAATAAAATATAATATATTCTATTTATAGAATAACTTTAATAAAGTATTCTATTTTATATAAAAGATGTTTCGCTTTTATTACGTTAATAATACTGAATAAAACAAAACGTCATTATCGCTTATAATAATTCATATTATTAATCGACAATAATGGAATCAAACCGAGTGACTTCTCACATAAGCATCAATAATCAATACCGGTAATGTACTTATGCAACCACACGACATTCGTATTTTTTACTACCGAGTAGTTCAACAAGAACCACGGTGAAACTTTCGCCGTTATTTCAATAAAATATTTTTGTCGTTTTCTTAATCCGACAATAATTACATTATGGGGTCCACCAATGATTGAGCCGTTGTATGCGAATATTCCTGCTAAACCGAATATTCCCCAGACCAATCGAATATAATATAACCACTTGCATACTTTGCAAAATTTATAAATACTACTCACAACTATAATATTTATCTCAAATTCACACCATAATATTAAAAATTATTTCGACAAAATTTAAATCTTTATTGATAAAATTTGGGGTCTCACAATCTCTCCTCCTTATGGAATTTAAGCCCTCGAAATTAGAATGCGATACTGGTATGATAAGAGGTGAGGATACCTTGAATACCTTTATCGTTGAAAATATTAAGTTCATCTTTGCAATCCGGCCAAGATATTCATTAACAATTCATCTTTTTACTGAAGCCAAAGATATTTATTAATAATTCATCTTTGCACTACGGGGCCAAAGATATATAACCGTAAAACCAATAATATTGAGACTCGACTTAATAGTATCACAACCATGAATTATCCTTGCACTTCTTGGCTAAGGATATTCGTGTTTTCAATTACTGGTCATGATTATCTTAAGAATAATCCGTGGTCATAATCATACCAAGTCTATCAATGCACTACGACCCAAAGATGACTTTTACCACATCCATGAATTAATATTTCATTCTTTGAGACTCATTCGATAATTAATCCATATCATCGAATCATCCCCGCACTACGTGCCAAGGATATTCATTAGTATCACGACCACGAATTATCCATGCACTACTGGCCAAAGATAATCGTGTATTCATTAGTATCACGACCACAAATTATCCATGCACTACTACCAAAGATAATTGTGTATTCATTAAGATATCACGACCACAAATTATCCATGCACTACTACCAAAGATAATTGTGTATTCATTAAGTATCCGACGACCACAAATTATCCATGCACTACGGCCCAAAGATAATTGTGTATTCATTAGTATCACGACCACAAATTATCCATGCACTACTACGAAAGATAATTGTGTATTCATTAAGTATCACGACCACAAATTATCCATGCACTACTGCCAAAGATAATTGTGTATTCATTAAGATCACGACCACAAATTATCCATGCACTACGACCAAAGATAATTGTGTTTTCAATTACTGATTATGATTATACCCAACAATCCTCAGTCATAATCACACCAAGTCCATCTATGCACCTCAAAACCACGAGATGACTTTCAACATAATATAAACGTGAGGATAATGATATAAAGAATCAATCAAATGAGATAAAGGATAAATATTAAACATTTATAATATAATTTATCCGAGATTCAAGAATATCCCCATGTTATCAATCACTTAATAATCTCATAATCTAATAACATTAATATTATAACAATATTTTAATCACTTCTTAAATTTATAAACAATTTTTCTCAATTGTTTACGCTTTACCATATAATGCATTTAATCATTCAAAAATGCCATACTCATAAAATATCATCACCAATTATCAAATCCCTCATCAAAAAATATGCATATACTCTATATAGGATTCTCTAGCCATAAAATCCTATTTTCAACTTTGTTACTTCACATAACATATTTAACTCATATGTTCGTAACTAAACTATTTTCATGAAAAATACCAAATCAGTCCCAAAAATATTTCTTTTCTGGGATTTAGCATAATATAGTCCCATAATGAAAATATATTTTTCTCGGAATTTTTAAAATTCATTTACTATTTTTCAAAAATTAATTTCCAATTAATTCCTTAAGAAATTAGCTACCTCAAGGATAACTCCAAAAATTCCCAAATCTTGGCAGAATCTTACACATGTTAACATGAGCTTCTAGTTTAAATTTCATGGTCATCGGAGTTATAGAACTCCGGTTATAGCATTTTTCGTCGGAAAAACCTAAATATTGAAATAGTCATAACTTGCTCATTTTAATTCAGAATGAGTTCATTTTTGGACAGGAGGTACTTTATACCATATACCTTCATGTCCCAAAAGGCCAGAATTTTTCTCATAATTTAAGTGGCCGAAACAGCCCCTTTAAGTTTCTGGGCAGTAGCATTTTCGAAATTTACAGATTTGGTCTCCTTTGCTAAAATCAGTCCACACAAAAATCTACAACACCTTTTCTAGTAATTCCACTTGGATTAGTTAGGTAACTCATAGATCTAACTCTAGGACTTGACCACACTCAAAAATTCAAAATATAATAGGAGACATGGTCAATTGAATTTCATGTTACGTTTTTCACCAAAATCTGATTTTTCAACTCTTTGTGATTTCTAAGAAACTTTCATGTTTTCACATAATAACCAACATAACTCATCAAAACACTTACTAATACTTCATATACCCATAATTTTCATTAGTCCAATGCTTTTATTATGACTTTCATCATAATCCTCGTAAATAGATCCTTTTAGTTGAAGAAATATTTGAGGGTTTAAGAAATGGGTTTTTATCTTTGGGTTGATACAAAATTCGATTTCACGCTCTAGGTAGGCTAGGAAATCTTCAAGAATACGTCAAGAAATTTATTAATGATAGAAATATCATTCAAAACTGTTACTCTTATCCAAGACTTGGATAGTACGTCATATTAATACCAACTGTGACTTCTATCCCTTAACCTGGATAGCACCTCACAATGATACCTATCAACTTGCCATCTTCAAATCCACGGCGTCGCCTCTGAAAAGTGCGGCTTTGTGCATTCCACACAAGAAGTCAACAACGAAAGGATCGGGGCTCTTTACTTATGACTTGATATAACAGTGATTAACTTTAAGATTTGGTTACTTTGAATTCGTATAACAGGTTGGTTAGGAATATGAAGCTAACAACCTTACAAAAAGAATAATGAGTAGTTAATCAATCGTTTTTAAAAATTACCTCAAAGGCAAGAATTTTCAAAGAGATAAAATCGACAGGTAACGTGAAAGTGTTTATTTGAAACAACAAGATTAATAAACAGTGGAGGTAACGAAGGTTCCTACTAACGAAGTTTCAACCAATAAGTCAAAGTTTAACTTCTCCGGAGTTTAAACGTTGAACGCAAGCAAGAGAGATAAAATAATGGGTAGAACCGGTATCTTATAAGGTATAGACTTCGCAATTTATAATTAACTAACTCGTGCTAACTTCGTTCGGTTTACTCGCTTTTTGTGAAGTCATGAAAAATGCACTTCCTAAAACCAACGACTTTGTTTTGTCCATATCCACCTTTGGTGCCACCGTCCCAGCTAGACTTGACTTTGGTGCACAACAAAATTGAGCTAAATGACCTTCTCTTCTTGCAATTTCCACTTCTATTATCTTTGCCATGATTACCACCAAGTGGTTACCATTCTTAGCATGATAATTTCCCCGATGGTTATCATTGTTCGATAGCGAATTGCCACCGATATGATTATTATCGTATTGTTGGTCGTTACCTTTTGTTTGAGCTAAATCAACACTCTCATGTGCTTCATTCTTTATCTCAGCATTTTCAGATGTCATTCTCAAACACTGTCACAAAACAAGGGTTAATTAATATATCAAATATTATCCCTATACTACGTGAATCCAATTAAATACCAACTAAATTTATGTAGGTCATACTAGCGAAGAATTTCCGTCTCTCCCTCCTAGTTCTTATCTCGCATCTTTAGCGGGGATCATATCCTAAGCTCGATACCAATTTGCGCCCCAAAATTAGGTATCGTCACCCATCTTGGGTCGCCACTTACATGGTACATAAATTCAAATACAACTTACTAACCTAACTGTAGGTATACAATACGACATAAATCGTGAGTTTGAATACAAATATTGTCTACTAGATATTATACAAACTCAAAAAAGGAGTCCTCATTACAACTATTATCACACTATTTCACGTAATAGTGAGGACTACTAATGCTATCCTCTGGACCATTACTTCGTTCCCAGGCTTCGTCCCAAATTATGTTCTCATTTCACGAAGAGAACGGTGAAAGAAAGGTGAGCTCAACTAGCCCAAAGAAGAAATATTATGACTAAGATAATGCGAATAAATTATCATTAGCCTTCAACAAATGTTAAACCGATAAAATACAATAGACAACCGGTTTAAGCTGCGAGTGAATATGCAATCCATTAAAAGAGTCAAGTAGAGAATAAAATCTACTATCTTTTAGGTTTTAAAAGGTTTTCATCAATTTTTTTATCACGAGACTCGACAATAAATAAACCACCACATCTAATCATCCATGTACCACGATCAAGGATTTTCATCAAATTATCAATGGTCATGACTATCTTAGAATCACCCCCGGTCATAATCATACCAAAAACCATCCATCAACGCATTACGAAGCCAATTGAGAGGACTTTTATCACATCATTTATAACAAGCCATGATTATACCGAATGATCCTCGGTCATAATCATACTAAGTTCATCTATGCATGCGTAAGTCAAAGATAACATGATATATCATGAGGATGATGACAATGACATAATAAATCAATAAAACAAGTTCAAGAATTATTTAATCCATGAATTATTAACGTCCAAATTGTCAACATGATAATCTTTGTTTTGTAGAGTAAAATTCAAGAATGATCGGAAGAATATTTCCATGAAAAGATCTTTGGATGAAACGCAAATATCAAGGATATTCCACTAATTTCATGGAGTATAAAGTCAAAGTTTTAACTTAACCGGGTATAATAAAGAATGGAATAACAAAAGAAATCACCATGCATGCGATTGCCGCATGGACGGGTTATTCCAACGTAATAATAATAACGGAACCAAAGTCGGGTGAAATTCACACCGATGGGATGTTCCAACAGAATAATAAAGATGGAACCCGGTCCGGTGTAAAACACACGATAGGATATTCCAATGAAATGATAAAGATTTTAACCAGTCGGTGTAAAACACACACAGCAGGATGTTTCAACAGAGAATAATAAAAAGCGGAACCAGTCCTGTGTAAAACACATGCATGGATGTTCAACAAGAATAATAGAAGAATGTCACCAAGTATAGGGTAAACCACAGATACAAAGTTATTCCAATGTAATAATAATAAGCAATAGAATAACATAAGGATTTCACCAAGTATAGGGTATCTGGCGTGATCTGAGTTATGTATAGGGTATGCCACTTTTACAAAGTTATTCAACGAATAATAATGAATGGAATAATGAAGTTCTCTTCAAGAAGAAAGAATAACACCCTTACCGTAAAAGAACCTGAATATAGAAGTAGTGAAGTAGCGAAATACTCTTCTTCTTTCTATAATTTTCTCTCTATAAACCTTCTTTCTATAATTTCTCTCTGTAGAGTTTCAATGAATTCGTAAGAAAATAATGAAGGAATGAGCTTATTTATAGGAAAATGGAATGCATAAGTAACTAATCCATGAACGGTCCAGATTGATTTACTTTAATCGACGGTCCATATTTAAAGAAAAATCTTTTAAATAAAATATAATATATTCTATTTATATAAAAACATTTTACTATGCAAACACTATGCGCAATACTATGCAAAACACTATGCAAAAACACTATGCAACACTATGCATAATAAAATATAATATATTCTATTTATAGAATAACTTTAATAAAGTATTCTATTTTATATAAAAGATGTTTCGCATTTTATTACGTTAATAATACGAATAAAACAAAACGTCATTATCGCTATAATAATTCATATTATTAATCGACAATAATGGAATCAAACTGAGTGACTTCTCACATAAGCATCAATAATCAATACCGGTATATTACTACTATGCAACCACACGTATTCTCGTACTTTTACTACCGAGTAGTTCAACAATAACCACAAAGAAAACTTCCGCCGTTATTTCAATAAAATATTTTTGTCGTTTTCTTAATCCGAATAATAATTACATTATAGGGTCCACCAATGATTGAGTAGTTGTCTGAATATTCCTGCTAAACCGAATATTCTCACCAATCGAATATAATATAACCACTTGCATACTTTGCAAAATTTATAAATACTACCCACAACTATAATATTTATCTCAAATTCACACCATAATATTAAAAATTATTTCGACAAAATTTAAATCTTTATTGATAAAATTTGGGGTCTCACAAGAAAGCTTATGTTTCTGGTGTGATTTTCAATTCTAACTTAGCCCTCTATTTATAGGAAAATGTTAGCAGACTTGACCTGCAACCTGATGGCTTTACCTGCTACTATTCCCACCCACCACATTTGAAATAAAATTCATCACATTTCTTCACCAACCACAAGTGGGGCCCACTCAATTCAAGAATTTTCCACCAAAATGCTAAATTCGGATACTTCAACAATTTCTCAACCACCACCTCTTAAAATTCATAAAAATCATACGCTCATTTTTAATTCGGTTCAAAATTTGTGGACATATACTCAACTTATATATGTATAACATATCCAAAAATTACAACAATCCAATGATCGGATTAAAAATTATAACTCACGCAATATATCTCAAAAACACTGGTTTAATTTTTTAATACTTTCATTCCGACAAAAATACTGATAAAACACCTCAGCATTAACTCTTTCAGTTTTAACCACAATAAATATATCCAACATTTATATCCACATAAAATAAATATTTCTTTATCATATGAATCAATAATTAATTATTCACAAATAATATTACGTAATCACATTTATGACAACCAAAGCCGCTCCTAGGAAAGAGGGGCTTTCAATAAGAATTTCTCTTTCTTGGCCAGCAATTAGGTGACCAAACCTCTTCTTGACGTGTAACTTTATAGACATTACTAATAATGCTATCTAATAATATTATTCAAATAATATGAATTATTGATCCGATAATGGGAAATATCATGCGTTGACAATTATTGAAACAACAATAATATAAAATATCAACGCAACAATTATTGAATCAATAAAATAAAATATTGAACAAAGAACTCATCGTAATAATTTTTGAGTAGTGCCTTTCACGTAAGGATCAATAATTCATCAATATCGCATCCACGCCAGACATCGTATTTTAACCACCGTCCGGGTATTTCAACAAATGTTAATTGTAATAACTACGCCAAGTTTTATAAAAAACTCAAACTTGTCATTTTCTTCATCCGATAATTATTCTCACATGGGGCCCATTAAATGATCGCTACGGCGTATTTAATATTCCACGACCAAATGAATATTCCCCACAACAATGATTATTTTATAACCACTTGCATATTTTGTAAAATTTGCACATTTCACCCATAACCAGAGAATTATATCAAATTAATACCTATTCACAATAATAATTAGAGGAAATTCGATTTTATTTATAATAAGTTGGGGTCTTACAACCTCCCCTCCTTATGAAATTTCGTCCTCGAAATTGACATATGTACCTGGTGTTTCGAAAAGGTGAGGATACCTCACTTTCATTTCTGATTCCAACTCCCAGGTCATTTCTTCAATAGCATGGTTTCTCCATAAAACCTTAACTTGTGGTATAACCTTGGTGCGTAGGACATGCTCTTTCCTATCCAAGATCTTAACAGGTACTTCTTCGTACGTTAAATCTTCGGCTATCTCGTCTGGTTCTAACGTAATAATATGGTTCGAGTCTTTCACATATTTACGAAGCATGGATATGTTAAAAACGTTATGAACACGAGACATACTTGGAGGTAATGCGAGTCTGTAGTCCACATTTCCTATTCGGTCAAGAATCTCAAATGGACCAACAAATCGTGGATTGAGCTTTCCTCTCTTTCCAAATCTTGTAACTCCCTTCCATGGAGCAACACGTAACAATACATGATCTCCAATATTAAACTCCACGTCCTTTCTATGAAGATCAACATAACTCTTTTGTCGATCTTGTGAGGTTTGAATACGTTGTCGAATCATTTGGATCTTTTCTGTAGTCATGCGTACTAATTCTGGTCCCAACAACGTTGCTTCTCCCACCTCGTCCCAATATACTGGAGAACGAAACTTTTGTCCATACAACGCCTCAAATGGAGCCATGCCTATACTTGCTTGATAACTGTTGTTGTAGGAGAATTCCACCAGTGGCAAGTACTTATCCCAACTTCCTTTAAAATCTAGGACACAAAGTCTTAATAGATCTTCAAGGGTTTGAATAGTCCTCTCTTATTGTCCATTCGTTTGAGGATGGTATGCCGAACTGAATCGTAAATCCGTGCCCATAGCTTTCTGTAAGCTAACCCAAAATCGTGAAGTGAATCTTGGGTCACGATCTGAAACTATGGATACTGGTATGCCATGCAATCTCACAATCTCATTCACGTACATACTAGTAAGACGTTCAAGGGAATAAATCTCACGTATCGGCAAGAAATGGGCAGTCTTGGTTAATCTATCAACAATAACCCAAATAACATCTATGCCTTGAGAAACTTTGGGAAGACCTGTAACGAAATCCATAGTAATGCGTTCCCACTTCCATTTCAGAATGTCAAGTGGTTGTAATGGACCTTTTGGCACTTGATGCTCCGCCTTTACACGTTGACAAGTTAAACACCTCGAGATAAATTCCGCGATCTCTCTCTTCATATTGTTCCACCAAAATGTATGTCGAATATCATGATACATTTTGGTACTCCCAGGATGGATTGCAAACGGTGTGTTGTGTACCTCCATCATGATTCTATGATTCAAGTCAGAATCGTTAGGAACAAAAAGTCTGGAGTTGAATCTAAGTATTCCTTCTTCATCGATTCTTGCTTCTGGAATAGCACCTTCTTGCACTTTCTTCTTCATACGCATCAGCTCCATGTCCGTAGCTTGAGCAACTTTAACTTTATCGATTAAAGTCGGTTCTACTCGTATATTCGCCATCATCATGTGGGTCCCTATAGTCTTTAATTCTACCTCCATCCTTTGCAAGTCATACAGAATGGGCCATTGCATTGACAATATCGCACTTATACTCGTATATGATCTTCTACTCAATACGTCAGCTACTACGTTCGCTTTTCCAGGATGATATTGAATAGTGTGATCATAATCTTTAAATAGTTCAAGCCAACGTCATTGCCGCATGTTGAGTTCTTTTTGGGTGAAGAAATATTTGAGGCTTTTATGGTCCGTATAAATCTCCACTTTCTCCCCATACAAGTAGTGTCTCCAAATTTTCAACGCGAATACGACTGCTGCCAACTCTAGATCATGAGTAGGATAATTCCTCTCATATTCTTTGAGTTATCGTTAGGCATAGGCTATGACTTTTCCATGTTGCATGAGAACGCATCCTAACCCTTTGCCCGAAGCATCGCTGTATATAACAAATCTATCCGTACCAGATGGTATTGCTGTAACAGTGCGAAATGAGTCTCCTCTTGAGCTCTTGGAAACTCTTCTCGCATTCCTCGCTCCATACGAATTTTGTATCTTTCCGAGTCAGCTGAGTTGATGGAGTAGCGATTCGAGAAAATCCTTCCACGAATCTCCGATAATAACCAGCTAATCCCAGAAAGCTACGCACTTCGGTCACCGACTTTGTTGCTCCCAACTTTGTACTGCTTCAATCTTTTTCGGGTCAACAGATACTCCATGTTTTGACACCAAGTGCCCAAGGAATGCTACTTCCTCAAGCCAGAACTCACATTTCTTTAGCTTGGCATAAAGCTTGTTTTCACGAAGCCTTTTAAGTATCAGCTTCAAATGGTGCTCATGATCTTCACGGCTTTTGGAATAGATGGGGATGTCATCAATAAAGACAACAACAAACTGATCCAAATATTCCTTGAATACACGGTTCATCATATCCATGAAAGCAGCAGGAGCATTAGTCAATCCAAAAGACATGACTAAGAATTCATAATGCTCGCATCGGAGTTCTAAAGGCGCTCTTTGAATATCCTCGCTTTTAATCTTCAAATGATGATATCCGTAATCGAAGATAGATCTTTGAAAAGAATTATGCTCCTTGCAATTGGTCGAACAGTCATCAATGCGAGGTAGCGGATACCTATTCTTGATGGTGATATGGTTTAATTCTCAGAGTCAATACAAAAGTCGCATACTCCCGCTCTTTCTTCTTCTTTACTTAATAAAACAGAGCACCCCAAGGAGATGTACTAGGACGAATGAAACCTATGTCTAACAATTCATGTAGTTGGACTTTTAACTCCTGAAGTTCAATAGGAGCCATTCGATATGGGGTTTTAGAAATGAGTTTTGTACCCGGCTCAAGGTCAATAAAGAATTCAACATCACGTTCTGGGGGTAGATCGGGAAGTTTTCAAGAAATACATCAGGAAATTCTCTAACAACAAAAATATTATTCAAATCTGACTTATCTTTGTTCAAATCCATAACATGGGCTAAGAAAGCTTGACATCCATTTTTCAATAAACGAATAGCTTTATGGCTTGATATGATAGTGACTGATTTTAGTGGTTTAGTTATTTGAATTCGTATGATAGGTTGGTTAGGAATATGAAAACTAACAACCTTACGAAAACAATCAATTTTGGCATAATGAGTGGTTAACCAATCAATTCCTAAATTCACATCAAAAGCAAGTATCTTTAAAGAGATAAGATCAACAGGTAATGTGATAGTGCCAACTTGGATCATGCAAGATTTATAAACTGTGGATGTAACAAAAGTTTAACCCAACGGAGTCTCCACTGATAAATCAAAGTCTAATTTCTCCGGAGTCAAGTTTAAACGTTGAGCACAAGCAGGAGAGATAAAAGAATGGGTAGAACCAGTATCTAGTAAGGTATAAACTTCGTAAGAGTTCAAGATTATCTTACCCAGTAATCACCTCGTTCGGGTTCCTCGCGCCTTTGGCCGACAAACGCGCTTCTTCTAGAACATTGATTTCGACTTATCTCGGGCGACCCTTGAGTCACCATCCCCATTGAACTTGGTTTTTCTGAGTAATCAATCCTAAGCTATGTGGCCTTCCTTTCCACAATTGTAACATACCTTGGATTGTTGTGACAGTTTTAATGATATGTCCCTCTTTCCCGCATTTTTAACATCTAACCAAGCGGTCGTTCTCCTCCCTAGAATTTGTTGTTGGTCTTTGGTCTTCTTCTTGTGATGTCTTCCCGTCCATTGTTAAATCTCATCTTTCCGAAATTTCTACTGACTCACCTCTCCTATTATCATGGCCACGATGACCACCCGAGTGGTTACCGCTTTGTTCAGATTTTTCCTCCTCGTTGGTTATCATCGCTCCGATGATCATTGCCACCGGTATATGACCTCGGTTGTGATCCCTCACAGCACATACTCATTATCTCGCTCTAATAATTGAGCCCTGCTTACAACATCTCGAATATAAAGAAAATTTATGAGATATAAGATATTGCAATCTCTCGCTTTAGACCTCTCGAAACATCCTTGTCATTTGTTCCTCATTTTCACCAAATGAGGTGCAAACCTGGATAACTCGCAAACTTCGCCGCATCGGGACACCGCCATGTTGTTTTGTTCCGATCCGATAAACTCCACCTCCTTCATATGATGAATACTTTCAAGAAAGTACTTGTCATTGAATAGTTTCAAAATGTTTCCCAAAGACATGCCTTTGAAAAGGACCGGTTGGTACGCTCGCAGACTCCCACCAAGAGTCCGCTTCACCGCTTGAACATAAAGGTGGCGAATGGAACCTTCTGTTCCTCCGTGCATCCCAAGACATCGAATATCTTGGTAATTTGCTTGACCCACGTTTCCGCCATGATCAGATCCGGCTTTCCCTTAAATTCTGGTGGTCCCAACTCTTTGAACTGCTTGGTTGTGACAAGCCGCGCATTACTAGCATTTCCACCCGTATTCTGTGCATGATTTTCCCTCGTCTGGTTTTGCATAAAATGCAAAAAACTTCTGAACATCCCATCATTCATCATTTGTTCGGTAATGTTGTTTACAGGAGGATTATTGCCTTCCTGTTGCACGTTCTCCTGGTTTGTAACTAAAGGTTGTTCCATAGTCTCATACACTCCATTGTTAACGTTCTCAGCAGCCATTCTTAAATACTACCATAAAACAAGGGTTAATTAAACAAATTAATATATCACATAATATCCCTATATTATGATTGACCAACAAATAAGCTTAGATAGGACACACTAGCAGGAGGATTTACCCATCTCTCCTCCTAGTTCTATTCTCGATCTCCGCCAGAGACCATATCCCTAAGCTATGATACCAACTGTGACGCCCCCAAAATAGGTATACAACACCATTCTCGAAAGTCGCCAAATACATGGTACAAAAAAGCAAACTACAACTTCAATAAATACAATTGTCAGCAAAATACGACAACACATACCGTGAGTTTAAATACAAATATTGTCTTCTAGACAATATCTACACTCAAATAAGTCCTCATTACAATTATTCAAACACTATTTTACAAAAATAGTGAGGACTGCTAAAACATCTTTCTAGAACCATCACTCCGTACCCCGACTAGTTCCTGCTATGTTCTTACCTCCCGAGAAAAAAATGGAACAAAAAGGAAAAGGGTGAGCTCAACTAGCCCAAGAAAAGAATATTATGACTAAGATAATATACAACAAATTATCATTAGTCTTCAACAGGAAAAATCGATAAAATATAATAGATAACAAAGTTTTAGATCAACAACTCGCAATGTAAAACAAAGAATCCATTAGAAAAGTCAAGTAGAAAAGAATTCTACTATCTTCTAAGATTTAAAAGTCCATCATTAATATTTTATCCTCAGAACAACAATCAATATACATCTTTAATCAATATTCATCTTTGCACTACAGTGCCAAAGATATTCATTTGTATCACCAAATTGGTCATGTTCATCTTCACACTACGGGCCAAAGATATTCATCGATTAATCATTCATCTTTGCACTACAAAGCCAAAGATATTCAAGAATATCATCATTTAGGACCGAGGATGATGAAAATATTTTAAAGAAAACGAATCCAAAGGAGATGTAAGGACAAATAGTAAGGATTCAGTATAATGGTTTATTCAAGATCAATAATACTCCATAATAACCAATTTTGAAGCAAAATTCAAGAATAAAGATCAAAACATGGATACAATCAAAGATAGTAACCATAATAGACATCTTGGACAAAAGAAGAAAAATTTCATTTTTCTAAGTGAATAATACCAGATTCGTGAATAAAGGTCATATACGTGAATAGTAACCCCGACACAAAAAGTTCCAAATTTGATAAAAAGTTCATACCAACATTTCGGTATAATGATATTGAAGAAAATATCATTTTAAGAAGAATATAACACCCCTTACCTCAAAATATCAGTACTTCTGATCTGAATATCGGTATAAGGCTGAAGGAAACTTGCACTGATGAATAGAAACTCACAAAGTATCTAAATACTCACAAAATACACTCAATAATCTAGAGAGAGAAAGAGAGAAAGCTTATGTTTTACGGTGTGATTTTCAATTCTAACTTAGCCCTCTATTTATAGGAAAATGTTAGCAGACTTGTCCCTGAACCCGATGGCTTTACTACTCGCTACTATTCCCACCCACCACATTTGAAATAAAATTCAAAGACATTTCTTCACCAACCACAAGTGGGGCCCACTCAATTCAAGAATTTTCCACCAAAATGCTAAATTCGGATACTTCAATAATTTCTAACTAGTCACCTCTTAAAATTCATAACAAATCATACGCTCATTTTAATTGTTCAAAATTTGTGGACATATACTCAACTTATATATGTATAACATATCCAAAAATTACAATGATCCAACTATTTGGATTAAAAATTATAACTCACGCAATATATCTCAAAAATACTGGTTTAATTTTTTAATACCTTTATTCCGACAAAAATACTGATAAAACACCTCAACATTAACTCTTTCATTTTTAACCACAATAAATATATCCAACATTTATATCCACAAAAAATAAATATTTCCTTATCATATGAATCAATAATTAATTATTCACAAATAATATTACAGAATCACATTTATGACAACCAGGCCGTTCCCAGGAAAGAGGTGGCTTTCCAATAAGAATTTCTCTTTACTGGCGCGCAATTAGGTGACCAAACCTCTTCTTGACAGAACTTTATAGACATTACTAATAATGCTATCTAATAATATTATTCAAATAATATGAATTATTGATCTGATAATGGGAAATACTGTGCAGTGACAATTATTGAAACAACAATAATATAAAATATCAACGCAACAATTATTGAATCAATAAAATAAAATATTGAATAAAGAATTCATCGTAACAATTTTTGAGTAGTGCCTTCTTACGTAAGGATCAATAATTCATCAATACTCGTGCATCCACGCCAGACATCGTATTTTAACCACCGGGTATTTCAACAAGCAGTTAATCTGTAAATAACTACGTCGTTATTTATAAAACTCAAACTTGTCGCTTTCTTCATCCGATAATTATTCTTACGTTATGGGGCCCACAAATGATCGCTACTGGGTGCATTTAATATTCCCCACAACAAGAATATTCCACGACCAAATGAATATTCCCACAACAATGGTTATTTTATAACCACTTGCATATTTTGCAAAATTTACATATTTCACCCATAACCAGAGAATTATATCAAATTAATACCTTATTATTCACAATAACAATTAGAGGAAATTCGATTTTATTTATAATATGTTGGGTTCTTACAATAAGTCATGTGAAATAAGATAATACCTTTGTTGAAGGTGAAATGAAAGAACCACAATATCGAAGAAGCATTGTGGGAACTCGAGATTAAAATGAAGAAAACTTTTCCTCATTGGGGTAGGTAATAGTAGCGAGATTCTGGGGACAGAATCCTTATAAGGAGGGAAGAATGTGACGCCCCAGAAAATCGGATTTTTGAGAATTAAATTTTTATTTGTTTAAATGAATTCAATTGATTATTTATGGAGTAAGCTAATTGGAGGTCATTCTATGACCTAGATATATCAAAACGTCATAGTATTTTGGCTACGTGATAGAATTAAAGTGTTTGAATTTCCAAGACGAAAATAAAAGCTTTCCGAGAAAGTTTTTGAAAACACTATTCACGCATTTCTGCTCGGGAATTATTTTTGAACTTCCGAGAAATACGTAACGATAGAATATCAAGGTGAGATGGAATATCCAATAATATTTCAGTTATGGAAAACGTAATATTTCGCCTGTGGACTTAATTTGAGAACGTTAGGAAAATCAAGCGTTAAGAAGTTAGTGTAATGATTGTATTATATGTAGGTATATATTGTACGAGGTAGAGAATACGAGTATGATACGAAGTAGTATACGAGTATATATGGATGATGGTATATCGTATATGATGAATAAGTATACGAGTTAGAAAACGAGAATTATACGTAGAGTATATGTTATAAGGCTTTAAGCCATTTGTGAATAGACTTGTGGATTATGTGGGATGTACAAGTCCAATATGATTTAATATTAAAGTCCAAAGGGAAGTGTGACAAGGCCCAAATGTAAGAATGGTTAAGTCCAATATAAGTTAATGAACAAGCCCAAGTGTTTGTTTAATTACAAGCCCAATGTATAAGTTAAGTTAGATTAACTAATTAAGCTACAACCCAAAGTAAGAACCAAGGGGTTATGGGTTGGTTTAAACCCATGGTTTAAACCATGGGTGATCCAAAGTGATAAACAAGTAACTTAATGTTTAAATGTTGTGATGGGCAAGAAAAGGATAGAAGTTGTGATAAACAAGTTAACTTAATGGCTAAGATAAGTGGTGAGCAAGTGACTTGGTGGCTAAGTAGATGTGGTGGCCAAGTTAACTTAATTAGGAAGTAATGAATAGTAAGGAGGTGGATTAAGGAGGTGGAGGTGGATTATTGACCATTATGCCCTCACTTAGGATTTCCTATAAATAGGAAGCTTGCTAGCTCATTTGTTCCTTGTTCAAAACACCAACAACTTATTGGTTAGAAAGAATAAGTGAGAATAATCCAGAAAGTTAGACCTTTCATTATTCAAATAAGCAAGAAGCAAGAAGAAGATTAAGGCTTAGCAAGTGATCATCAAAGGGTAAGCCATCTTTAACCATGATTCTCTTTATCTTCCATTATTAGAGAAGTATGTGGTGGTAGAACATGTATACTACGAAGGGGTTGGAATAGTGAATCAAAAGGCTTAAGTATTAATAAGCTATAATTAAGTCATGTTGTAAGATAAGCAATTAATGAAGTTATGAACTTAAGAAGAACTTGTAAAAGCTTGTAACATGTTTACATTAATGGAATTGGTATGATAAGATGAAGCAAGAATAATGGTTAGAAGTCATAAATTATCCTAAGTCATGAGAAATGGTGGTTAAAAGATTAAGATCTTGGTAAGTCATGGAATCATAGTAAGTAATTTAAATTTTTATAAGTTACAAACTCACAAAGAACAAGTAATAACTTATCATGTTTATAAGTAAATGTAGTATGTATGTCAAGATGTTAGTATAATGGATTGAATTCATTTAGAAACGAATAGAAAATTTTAAGTAACGAAGTTTTGCCGTAATTCACACGATTGGACAATAATCGTCGAATTCGTGAAATTCTCGGAATGGAAGTCGAATTTTGATATTGAGCTTGGAAACGTTGGTTTTCAATGGAGACAAGTCTTATTTGGCATTATAGAGTTGCGGACTCGAAAATGACCGGATACCGACTTAGAACGAAGAAACGAGCATTGAACGTTCACGAACGTTTATCGTTTTTGTTAAAAATGGTTAATAGGTGAATTTTTATCAAACAAAGTCAAATAAATAAAATTCTTACATGAACACGTAGAGTATGTGATTTGTGAACCGTAGGCTCTTGAACAAGCCAATTTGGACTTATAACGTAGAAGTTACGAGCCCGGGAATCTCACAAAATGAAAAATCTGTCAAAATTGTCTGAGGCATAGAGTTCGCGCAAGCTGTCTCAAAGCAAAAAGTCCGTACAAGCAATGCGAGACGGACCTTATCCCTTTAACAGCACCGCAGCATGGCACCGACACACTAGGTATGGCGCCGCAACGCCGTGACCGAATTCTAGAAACCAAAAGGCCGCTACCAAGCAAATAAGAACCCAATAGGGAGAAGCTAGCACAAAGAATGCCAAAGACTATAACATGCACAGTAATAAAAGCTTACAAGTAAGGAAATAAAGATAATTGATTGGTAATGAACCAATACATAATTAAACTTAATGTAGCATCATTAAGATAATTGTAAACCTTAAGTAATACACTAAAGGTTGATGATAAGTCGAATATGAACATGAATGGTATGCAATAAACGTACTTAACCTATGACGATCGAGTTTCGAATAATAACGTAAGAACATTAATAAGCCGTGAGGAAGGATGTTTAACTCGAACCGAGTTGTATTAATGAAATAATTTCAATTAAGTTATAGAAAGGAAATAAGATGGTAAGAACGTTGTAAAAGAACGACGGAAAGCCGAAACCAATAAATAACAAATCTAATATATGATTAGATTGAGAAGAAGGGTAATATTCTTTAGGAACTATGTATGTTCATTCATGACCTAATGTGGTATGTTATGTGGTTATGTGTTGTAGAGACCGTAAAGATTCAAAGGAAACGTAATTTCACTGTAGCAGACGCTGAAGGCAAGTTTTTCTTAAACGCTTGTCTAACCTTCATGTTAGTCAAGTTTTCAAATGATTCAGGTTATGAGATGCATGAATGGTTTTACGAAAGAGCTGATTGATTTCTTTACAAGTTTTCAATATATAATTGCTAATGCTATCCTACGCCAATTATTGGGTACAGATTCAAGGTAAGCCTGAATATGAATAAACAAATGTATTTTCATCGAGTATTCGATGGGCACGTGAGCTTGCCACAACTTAAACGTACACACGTTTAATGGATGTAGTGTTGATCAACATAGAGTACTATAGGCTGATCACCTAGAAGTGCTCGTAAGCTATGTCGGACTTACGGACTTCGTGTCGGGTTTTTCTTTTTAAAGAAATTATGAAATACTCATGGTCTTGGACCAGAATTGATGTTTTACTGAATATTATTGTTGTAAAACGTTTTGAAGGAAAAGAAATGAAATTATGTAATTAAGCAAACCTAGAGGGGGGTGAATAGGTATAAATACCCAAAGTGATCTACAGTGGTCAAATTTTAAAGTTCACTATAGCAGACTAGAATCGGACGGTCTAACCTTGTCCGTATTAGTTATGTTCTTCGTCTGTTATAAACGGACAGCTAATACATGTCTGTATTAGTATAATTTTTTTGGCCACGACTTTAAATCAAATAGTGCAGAATATTAAAGCATAAAAAACAGTAAATCACACCAAGATTTTTTACGTGGTTCAGCCCCTATCCTCTACTCTAGTAGCCTAATCCACGTCCAATGCCAAAAGGTATTGGAGACTCTTTTTATTAAAATTAATACTCAATTAAATACAATAAAAAGAACTCCCTGTTCAAATAAAGCTTTCCACTGCGATAGACACCTCTGCCCCCTTTGCACCACTGCAACCTTTCTCACCCCTGAGACTTTTGGACCTTTGCAACCTTGAAAGCTTTCTATGAACAGACCCTATCCACAATTGGATCAATCAAGCCTAACCGTGCTTGAATTCAGATTTCGTTACAATAAATATACGATTACAAAGAACTCTTATTTCCAGCCAACAAAGAATTAATTAAATAACAAGACTTGCTGGAAATAAACTTTGATAGCTCTCTATTGAAATATTTTTGTATAAGACAGATGCTTGCTTTGATTTTACTGAACTGATGAATCCAAGTCTCTGTCCTTGATATAGCCAATAAGAAGAATATATATATAGAGAAAGAACTAACGAATATAAAATTTATTAGCAAAGAATACGTAGCTGATAAATCTCTTTAGCCCATGCAGTTTGAATTATTTGAATTGGTTTGATATTTGTTAGCAAAGAATACGTAGCTGATAAATCTCTTTAGCCCATTCAAATAACTAAAATAAAAGAGACATAGTCTAACAGGATTGCTTAGTCAACTCATTTAAAAAGACTCCTTTCTAATTTGAATATCATAATATAAAGAGAGAAATAGTCCAAGTGAAATACTCAACAGATTGCTTACCTAAATAAACCCAGATTGCATACCTTTATTTTAATTGGCCAACCGAGAAATATAACATATTAAACCAATATTAATAAACCAATTTTGGCCAAAAAATATAACACATTAAACCATCCTAAGCAATTTAAAAATATATCAGATAATTAATACAAACCCAATAATATTGTCAACATAAAATTCATAAAAGATATAAGCCAACATTCCCAAATATATTTTCATTATTAAAATCACAAAAGATATAAACCAACATTCTCCCCTTTTTTGATTATGACAATATATTATCTTGTTTCTTTATATGCTCCCCCTATCTATAAGGCTCCCCCTAAATATTTTGATTATGACAATATATTATCTTATTTCTTTATATGCTCCCCCTATCTATAAGGCTCCCCCTAAATTTATGCATATTAAGAAGCAAAAAAATGACCAATTAAAATACCAAATATCTCTCCCCCTTTGTCATTATCAAAAAGAAATCATTAAGCACAAGGTGATATCTCTCCCTCTTTGTTATCAACAAAAAATAATTTATATCAATTTAGCTAAATAGTTATCTCGCCCCATTTGCCAATATTAAAAGAATAATTTCAAAGATAGAGAATATCATTGGAGCAAGTTTATAACAAATTCACATATAGCAAGTAAACAATACGATCATACCTTTGTGATTTGTTACCTATAGTAAGTTTGCTAGATGTGCTCTGTAGTTTTTGATTTTAGATTTTAATAATCAAATCTCTTCAAAAACACTTCTTTTTATCACCCCAATGTGGAGGTCACCTATAATCAAATTTGGGAGATGATTTCTTATAGTTCGAGATGATCTAGGAAGCTTGGCACTGGTCATCTATTCGTTAGATTCAAACTGTGATATATCAAATTCTGTATCTGATTTTTCTTCTAAATCGGACGGGTCTGGCTGTCTATTTTTTGGTGTCTGCATGTCTGAGTTTTCTACTAAAACGGACGGGTCAGGCTGCCTGATTTAAGCTATTTTTCCTTCTAATTCGGACGACTTAGGCTGTCCGGATTTAGTAGTTTGGCTTCTACGACTCAAATTATTATTTCCTGTAGAATCCTCATTCTCTTCCTTTGACAAGTCATGGTTAAATTCATTAAAAAAAATACAAGTACAGATTCCTCATCATGATTGTCATGTGTATTAAATATGGAACATTTAGCACAATAAAAACTTTAGAATAAATAATATTATGAACCCTTGTGTTAGAAAATCCATATATCTAATTAAAACATTATTAAAAAATAATATGAGGTACTTACAGATTCCGCCAAATAATTTATAGGTAACTACTATTCGTCTCCTTTTTGACCTTGAGACATCTACAAAATGAACAAATAGTCTCTACCTTTTTGGTACCCAAATTTTCTTGGGTCCTTTTAGGTTAGTAGCATATAAATCATATTTCTTTACCCAAATTTATTTTATTCTAATTTTATTACAATTAGAATCAAAATGACCTTTAAAACCACATTTTTTACAAGTAACAAATGGTGAACAATAAAGTGGTTTAAACCTTGGTTTACTATTAATCATTCTAATATTATCATTAGTTTTATTTTTCACATTTTTAATAGGATTATACCCAATTCCTTTTTTATCAAGACTAGACCTTTGTGCCCCTAACATTATAGTTAAATTCTCTTCCCCTTGAACAAATTTTGCAAGATCCTTTTTCAATAAAATTATTTCTTCCTCATTACTATTTTGCATGTTTAATATTTTCCCATCATTAAAAGCATCAATACAAGTATCTCTCATTTTCAAACTTTCTTTTAAAACATTATTTTCCTTTTTAAGATAATTGAATTCTTCATTTACTTTGTTTGCACGATTATATAGAATTTTATTATAGTTATCAAGAAAATCAATTCTAGAATTTAGCTTAGATACTTCACTTGATGTGCAATCTTTAACTATTTCTTATTTTTCTTCAATTAATGTTTCTACCTCTTTCATTAAATCATTTATCCAATTTTTTAAATGAGCATTTTTTTCTTTAATACGGATATTTTCATTCTTTAAAACTAGATAATCAGAAATAGTAATATCACCAAGTTTAGAGTTTACCTCAGATGATTCTTGATTTCATAATCCAGTGAAACACAGTTGAACAGTTTCATCTTCTTGTTTCGTTTCGGACTTGCTCACTGGAGTTGAGCTACCTTTTTTATTTTTCCTTTGTTACTTCCTTTGAAGTAGTCTCTCGAGTTTTCTTGAGAGCATTTCAATTTCTTCATCAAAATCTTCGTGATCACTTTAATTGTTGTTCTCGACTTGAAGTGCCAATGTTTTCTTTATTGGTGCTTCATCCTCTTCATCATACCTCTTTAGTTGATTTTCGAATTCTTCAAGCTCTCCAAACAAAGTTAGAGTTTCCATCGAACTGATTGTAGTTGAGTCTTGAAGAGTTATAACTTTTGGTGCAAACCGTTTGGGCATGACCCTAAGTATCTTTCTATTTATCTCCCTTTGATCAATTTTCTGGCCGAGCATGCTTAGAGAGTTCATAAGAGTGAGGAATCTAGCTTGAGCTTCTTTGATAGATTCATTCTTCTCTAACCTAAAAAGCTCATTATCTTGCATTAGCATACTTAATTTGACTTCTTTTACCCTAGTAGTTCCCTCATGGCTCAGGATGACTGTATCCCATATTTCTTTAGCAGTGGTGCATGCAAAAACTGCCAATTTCAGTTTGAATCATCCCACTTAGTAGCGTGTTCATGGCTTTGGAGTCGTAGGATAACATGTATGATTCATTTGAATCTATTTCCATGAGAGTCTTAGGTTTTCCATCATCATGTCTTGGAATGACAGGGCCATTTTCAACAACCCACTATTCCCATGGGTCTCGTTTGAGATAGATCATCATTCTAAACTTCCAAAAGTTGAAGTTTTCACTTCCGAGCAACAAAGGTGGCCGGCTTGTGGATTGACCTTCTTGAAAATTGAGGTGTGCCATAGGATCTTTCCCTACGACCTGCAAAGATCAATATTAGTAGAGCCTTGCTCTGATACCAAATGAAATTATGTAATTAAGCACACCTAGAGAGGGGTGAATAGGTATAAATACCCAAAGTGATCTACAGTGGTCGAATTTTAAAGTTCACTATAGCAGACTATAATCGGACGGTCTAACACTGTCCGTATTATTTATGTTCTTCGTCTGTTATAAACGGACAGCTAATACATGTCTATATTAGTATAATTTTTTTGGCCACAACTTTAAATCAAATAGTGCATAATATTAAAGCATAAAACAAAAACAAAAACAGTAAATCACACCAAGATTTTTTATGTGGTTCAGCCCCTATCCTCTAGTCTAGTAGCCTAATCCACGTCCAACATCAAAAGGTATTGGAGACACTTTTTATTAAACTTAATACTCAATTAAATACAATAAAAAGAACTCCCTGTTCAAATAAAGCTTTCCACTACGATGGACACCTCTGCCCCCTTTGCACCACTGCAACCTTTCTCACCACTGAGACTTTTGCACCTCTACAACCTTGAAAGCTTTCTATGAACATACCCTATCCACAATTGGATCAATCAAGCCTAACCGTGCTTGAATTCAGATTTCGTTACAAGAAATATATGATTACAAAGAACTTTTATTTCCAGCCAACAAAGAATTAATTAAATAACAAGACTTGCTGGAAATAAACTTTGATAGCTCTCTATTGAAATATGTTTGTATAAGACAGATGCTTGCTTTGATTTTACAAAAACTGATGAATCCAAGTCTCTGTCCCTGATATAGCCAATAAGAAGAATATATATATAGAGAAGGAACTAACGGCTATAAAATTTATTAGTAAAGAATATGTAGCTGATAAATCTCTTTAGCCCATGCAGTTTGAATTATTTGAATTGGTTTGATATTTGTTAGCAAAGAATACGTAGCTGATAAATCTCTTTAGCCCATGCAGATAACTAAAATAAAAGAGACATAGTCTAACAGTATTTCTTAGTCAACTCATTTAAAAAGACTCCTTTCCAATTTGAATAACATAATATAAGGAGAAAAATAGTCCAAGTGAAATACTCAACAGATTGCTTAATCAGATTGGTTACCTAAATAAACTCAGATTGCATACCTTTATTTTAATTGGCCAACCGAGAAATATAACATATTAAACCAATATTAATAAACCAATTTTGGCCAAACAATATAACATATTAAACCATCCCAAGTAATTTAAAAATATATCAGATAAATAATACAAACCCAATAATATTGTCAACATAAAATTCATAAAAGATATAAGCCAACATTCCCAAATATATTGTCATTGTTAAAATCACAAAAGATATAAACCAACAAGAAATGCTATTTTGAATTATGGATATTACTTCGTAACTATTATCCAGTTATTGAAGATATACGATTCCTATGTTTCAAGCATGCTTTTTAAATGAAATTGTTGTACTTAATGAGCTTGTTATGCTCACTCTTGCTTGAACCATATGAATGCAGCTTAGACCGAATGGACCGAAGGATTCGTCAAGGAAAAAGGGAAGGCTAAAGCAAACTTGTAGATTGCCTATGTAATAGTATAGGTTTGTAATGATAATATTTGATATTATGACAAGAACAAATGTAACGGTTATAAAGAACCTGGGGAATGGTAGTATTGTTTTGGAATATATATAAGACATATTCGTTCTTTTGAGGCATTTCAATTAAATGTTTGTGTGAACTGTAGCACCGTGGAGCAATATATGTCAGGATGGAAAAAACCCGGATTTGGGGGCGTCACAATTCACCCGAAAAATATATTTCTTTTATGTCCAAATTATTTTTGGTCCATGAATATTATTCTTGAATTTTACTCTACAAAGCAGTATCATGTTGACAATTTGGGCATTATTGATTTCTGGATAAATTAAATTATAATTCTTTAAAATTTATCCTTCAACTTATTTTATTGAATTATTATGTCATTGTCATCATCCTCGTGCTTATATTATGTTGAAAGTCATCTTTGGCCGTAGTGCATAGATGGACTTGGTATGATTATGCCCAGGGATTATTCGGTATAATCATGACCGTAATATTACAAATGATGTGGTAAAAGTCCTCATTGGCCCGTAGTGCATTGATGGACAGTTTTTGGTATGATTATGGCCATGGATTCTCTTCGGCCAAGGGTGCAAAGATTAATTGTTTTATGGCACGGTCATGCCCGTTGATGAAAACACGATTATCTTTGGCCCGTAGTGCATGGATAATTCGTGGTCGTGATACTAAAAAATATCATTGGCCCGTAGTGCAGGGATGATTAGATGATGTAGATTATTTATTAAGCTGATTCTCAGCGATAAAATTGATGATAAACTTTTTAAATTATAGAAGATAGTAGATATTATGCTCTACTTGACTCTTCTAATGGATTGCTTATTCCGCTGCAGTTGTTGATCTAAAACTTGTTGTCTATATAATCTATCAGCTGTTATACTGTGAAAGACTAAGGATAATTTATTATGCATTATCTTAGTCATAATATTTCTTACTGGGCTAGTTGAGCTCACCCTTTCTTTCACTGTTCTCTTCAGGAAATGAGAATATAGTTGGACTAGTCGGGGAATGAATTGACGGTCCAGATGGTTACTTTAGTAGTTCTCACTATTATGTGAAATAGTGTGATAATAATTGTAATAATATTGAATTTGAGTTTGTATATTGTCTAGAAGACAATATTCGTTTTGAAACTCCCAGCTTATATTTTGTCGTACTTTACACGACAGTTATATAATTAAGTTGTATTTGAATTTTGTACCAGAATGGGTGATGTATACCTATTTTGGGGGTGTCACACTAAAAGTATCAATTCCCCAACTATTTCCTTGGAAGAATGTAGGAAAATGTTCCAAACATGGTTGCCATTGGAATATAGAGCCTTTTCTTAATACTGTTAAAAAATATATGCCTTTGTTTATTTTAATACTTTTATTTAATGGTTACCTTTATGTTGAGTATTGTACTTGTTACAGCATGGTTTTATTTTCTGTGGAGTTAAATCATAGCGGCAGGTTCATTAAAGAACTAGTATACCACTATAGAGGTGGTGTTATACAATTGTATCATGATGTCGATGGTTACTGGCTGAATGTTGACAAAATAAACAACTTACCTAAGACATGTGGATACAAAAAGGATACTGCAGTGTATTTCCGAATGGGTGGTTGGGATATTCGTAATGGTTAAGAGTTAATATATGGTGACCATATTATTAGGTTACTAATTGAGGAGGGTGAGAAATCAGGTATAGTTGATCTATATATATTATGACCACTACATTAATGAAGTCTTACCACTTGAGGGGGATTTTGAGCAGGTAGTTGAGAAGGAAGTTGTTGTCGTTGATGTGCAACTTGATGCACCAATGGAATATCCAACTGATGATGATTCTACAAATAAAGAAATAGATGGTGAGTGCACTGATGTTAGTGATGATGATGGGAATGAAGAGTTGATCAATGTTAGGCTGCATGAAGAAGAGATTCAGAAAGCAAAGATTAAAGAGTTAGAAATTATTTGTGAAGTTCAATTGGATGATGAATTTGAAGTGCAGTGTGATGAAGTACATGTTTAACATATGGGGACTCAAGCTTCTAGCTCAATACATGCTAAAAAGGCATCAGATAATCAAGAGACAACTAGAACAAGGGTAGTAAGAAGAGAATGGTAGGCCTGAACAAGGCAAGCAAGAAGCAAGAAAAATGTTCCTAGAGAGCATATGGAGCTTGAACCTACCTTTTCATCTGATGATGATGTTGTGACTAAATTTGGTACAAAGGGCATAAAGTCATGGGAGGAAATGTATGATAATTTTGATAATTATGTGACTCCCCCAAATCCGGGTACTTGAAACCCGTACTTGGTGCTCCACAATACCATTCATTAAATTACTTGATATATTAAATAACTAATAATATTACATGAAAGTTATCTATTTCCCAGTTACGATAACCTTTAAATAATTCATTACATGATAGATAATAAATTATCATAATACATAGCTCCATTTATTACAAATAACACCTTATAATTTATCCCTTCATCTTTCCCTTTCCTTTGTCATTGTCAGAACCTTCTGGTCGATCACGCTCAGCTGAAAACATGTAATTTTAAAGCAAGAATGAGCATTTAATTGCTCAGCAAGTAATATCAAATAATAAACATTAGCTGAAAGAAATAAATATTTTCTTTGAATTATACTTTTACAACGAATCAATAGTTGTGAAGTAAACTGAAATAATATTGGATAACATATCAAATCATTTATATTTTTGAAACTACGTACTGACTATAAATGTTAAGCGGTCAATAGACCATGAACTTTTATTTTCAAGTTTTAAAAGGTTTGTACATAAATTCATCTGCAAACCGTCATGACTTACGGACACGTTGGGTGATTAGCTCGTATGCCCTGTATTGATCAACACTACATACTAAAACGACGTATGCGTTCATCATAACCACCTTTGGCGCATAAAAATTTCTCAATTTCGGGATGTTCATACTCAGTCTGGAGTCCGAACCAAAGCAATTTAGTTGGACGACTCTATCATAACCAATCATGTTCAACGATACATTTCAAACTATATCTAGCTGAGTCAAATAGCTTAGACAACTTTTAAACCATGTACACATACTAATATTTTTGATTATATATGAATCATAATGAAATACTTGTAATCAATGAACGAATAGAATTCGAGAACTTACATGAATACGAATGAATTAGGAATCACAAAGCCATTGCATAAAGTAAATGCAAGGGTTAAGATACTTGCATACACGAATAACAAAGATCATTATGGATATGAATAATCAACAATAATTATTCATGAACATGCTTAGAAATTAATAACTCAAGTTAAGTTAGCAAACTTGCATAAACATATACTTGTTTACACAAAATAAAAGTAATTCGTAAGGTTTAAATACTTGCCTTGATCACTGCTTACTGCTACGCAATATAGTTTTATCTTTTATAACAAGACATATTATTAATAAGATTATTCTTTCCATTAGAATAATACATCATAACTTATAATACTGCTATTTACAGTCATCGTATAGCTTAAACACATTATCACGTATCCACATCAGTCATTGGAACATATACAAACAATTATCAGGTCAAACTATGTAAGTCTGGATTGATTTCGTTGTCCTAATTGTTTTATCGAATAATTATTGAGTTTATTTTCAATTAAACTTTATTTAAAAGCTTCAATATTATTTTAAATAATTTAATTATCATTTATAATATTTTTCAAAAGCTCAAAATAATTTTTAAATAATTATTATCATTTATTATGATTTTTTAAACATTAATATCATTTTTAAATGATCTAATTATTAACTAAATCTATTATCATTAATGATTAAATAATTTAAAATATTAATGAAATCCATGTCAAAACATTAAAACTTATTTACTATAACTTAAAATATCTTAAAACCTTAATATCACTTTTAAATGATTTTTTAACATATCAAAATCATTTTTAAATAATTATCATTAATATTAAAATATTAATGTATTTCATGTCAAAATATTAAAAGTTATTGATTATAACTTAAAACATTTTTAAACCTTTACATCTTTTTTAAATCATTTTTAAAACATTAAAATTATTTTTAAATAATTTATTTAATACAATTATTAAATAAATTTATCATCATTAATATTAAATTATTAATGAAATTTATATCAAAATATTAAAAGTCATTTACTATAACTTAAAATATATTTTAACACTTTAATATCATTTTGAAATGATTATTAAAATATTAAAATCATTTTTAACTTATTTATTTAATATAATTATTAAATAAATTTAATATCATTAATATTAAAATAAATTAAAATATTAATGAAATTTATGTCAAAATATTAAAAGTTAATTTTTATAACTTAAAATAATTTTTATAACTTATTTATGAATTATTTTCTATTTATTTAAATTAATTAATTAATTATCATTAAAATTGTCGCTAAAGGGCTTTAGTGACAAAATCTGTCACAATAGGTGTTCTTCATCAACGAAGAACAACCTTGGTCAATGCCCTGGGGGCTACTTTGACCATGAATAATTTTCATTTGGTTATATTTCTCGGCATGAGAGTGTATCATTGATGTAATACTAATGTAATACTACAAGTGTAACAATTTCTGTTTCTAACTACATCATATAAAGAAGTTATAAGTGGCCAAACTTGCTATTAGAGTTGTTCTTCATTTTCTGGAAATTCCATAAAATGTTAGTGTTGAATAGCCATTTTGGGGCTTTAATAACTTGGATTCTGGGCATAGTTTAAGTGTTATAATGTCACACTCTTGTAGTATACATGTCAAGGTTCAAAAGTGTTACATTTATTAAGCTTAACAACATTACATAAGCAAGATCTAGCCTGGTTAAAGTACCTGCCAGAAACTATTCTTGAAATTTCTAGAAATTCCTGAAATTCATCTTTTCAGTTTGGTCAACCCATATTTGACCATTAATAACTTGGATTCTAGTTATGATTTAGGTGTTCTATTGACATGGTTTGGTAGTCCATATTTCAGAGATACACCTACATGACATAACATTAACACAAATGAGAGATTTAAGCCTCACAAAAGCTTGTCAGATATTTTGGGCAAAATTTTGGGTTTTCCAGAAATTTTTTCATGACTGGTCAACCATGTTTGACCATGAATACCTTGAAATCTAGACATGATATGGACATGATTCCACTTTCAGTTTTACTCTTCTCATGGCATACTATAACAAGGATACACTTAGCAAGTCTAACAATTAACAAGTTAGGATCTAGTGTCTCTGACATTTGACTACCATGCCACTTTTTTAGGGTTCTTGAAAGCTTGCTTAAAAATCCATTTTCATGCATTTAAATGTTATGGATCCATGATTTATCAACATATATCACTAAATAACATCATATACAACATATTTAAACACCAAAACATAAAATCTACTTAAGCATACAAGATCTAGCTTAGGTTTAGGGTTTATACCTTCTTGAGCAATCTTTTGATTTCTGCTCTCTGATCCGAATCTTGTATGATTATGGGGTGGTTTTTGATTAACTTATGACTGAGTTTCTTAAAAAAAAAATTGTGGCTTAGGAGAAGGGAGAGTTTGCTATGTTTAGAAACTAAAGTGAAGGGTTTTCTTATCTTTAAGTTCCTAACTTTTGATTCAATGTATGTAGTTGTTGCTAGGTGTCATGTAATGGCTTATTGGAAAGATATCAAGCACATGTGAGATCTTAAGTTGGTGACTCGCCAAGATTTGCCCATATATTTTGTTAAAATATAAGATAAAAGGGTATTTTGGTCTTTTGTGCATTCAAAAGGGTATTTTGGTCATTTCCCAAATAATTTTAAGGGTAGTGTGTTCATTTCACATGCTTCACTTAAATTTTAACCCTTAGAGTTTGTTAAATAGTATTAGGGTTTTCTAATCATCATTAAGGTTTGCAAATTAAGGTTTAGGGTTTTAAAATCTCGAATTAGGATTTCTAACTTAACAATTAGGGTTTTCCTAATTGAACATTAAGGTTTCCTAATTAAATTTACAACCAATAACACTTATTCGTAATCACATAAATACAATTGCATATCATTCTTAAATACAATTTAAATTATAATTGTATTAATATTCAAATTCCTATTTGAATTTCAAATTAGGGTTTTGAACACTATCCATCTTAGTTTTCCTTCTTAATCAACTTATAATAATTAAATTGACTAACCTGCTTAATTCATATCGCACATGTTCAAAATATTATGGATAAAAGTAATTATAATGATTAATAAAAAAAAAATCATTTGTACAAATATAGTCGTTTAAAATTCTCGGTCCTTACAATTGAAGTTTCTGCAAGTCCTCCCTCAACTAGTGACAGTGAGTAGGAAGGTGAAGAGCCTAGAATCTAAGTGAAGAGAGTTGTTCATGTGTATAATCCAAACACTATAATTAAAGACACTGAGTTTGAGCTATATGCATGAATTTCACTAAGGTTGACCAACTAAGTGAAGTAATACAAAATTATGCAGTTGGGAAAGGGAAAGGAATTTGGTTTCCATTTAATGAACCTACAAGGGTTCAAGCTAAGTGTATAGTAGGATGTCCATGGAAGCTTTGGGCAAGTTATGTTTCTAGAGAGAAATGGTTTCAAATCAAAGCTTACCCAACTAAGATCTACAGTTGTAATAGGGCCACAAATATAAAGATTATTAAATATAAATTAGTTGGTAGATAAGTTTGGAGGGACAATTAGATCAAAGTCAAGGATCAAGTTGAGGGAATTGTAAGCATCAATAAAGCAAAGGTTTGGAGTGCAATGCTCTATTGGACAATGTTTGCAAGTTAAAAAATGGCATTATCTGAGATAAAAAAGACTATGGCGGAGAATTATGAAGGTGTTTGGGACTATGGACAAGAGATCCTTAATACAAATCCAGGTAGCACTGTACAAATTAGGACTAATCAAGGCACTCCAAAAGGTTTCAAAGGATGTATATTTGTTTTGATGTTATAAAGAAAAACTGGTTGGAGGGATGCATACCTATTATTGGACTTGATGGTTTTTTCCTGAAGACATATTGTAGAGGGGAGCTATTATCTGCAATAGGAAGAGATACTAACAACCAGATGTTCCCAATAGCTTCGGTTATGGTGAAAAGTGAAAATAAAGATAGTTGGAGCTGATTTTTAAATTTGTTAGTGGAAGATGTTGGATTAGAACAAGGCAAAGGATGGACATTAATTAGTAATCAACAAAGGTGTATTTTTATTTTTATTACATCTTAAGTTTTATTTGTATTACACATTTATGTCATTATACTAACATAAATTTTTGACATATTTACATAGGGTTTGGTGCCTACTATTTAGAAATTACTACCCCAAGAAGAGCATAGATGTTGTGCAAGACACATCTATCAATTGGAGAAAAAAGTTCCCTGGGCAAACTTTAAAGGTGATGTTTTGGAAGGCATCGAAGGCTAACAATCCTGCTGATTTTTGAAAGGCAATGAAGGGCATCATGAAAGAGTCAAAGGATGCACACACTGCCTTGATAGGTATACCTCCTAAACTTTAGACTAAGACTTACTCTGACACCACCAACAAATGTAATATAGTGACAAACAATATGTTAGTGTTTTAACAGTTGGATCCTGTTGGGCAAAATCCAATTGAGCACAACACGCAAGTATACATGGTCAACAAGTAATAAAGTGATAAGTCGAGTATCGTCCCACAGAGAAAATAAATTGTATTCTATTCTAACAAGCACCAATTTTGTATTATCTCAGTTTCTTTAAACATATGATCAATGTTGTGAAATTTTTAAAATTAACTAATTAATTAAATCTAAACTAATTACCACAAAATTTAATCAGCTATTAGAGACTTAAGACTACAACTTCACTTATTGCTTCACTTAGATCAACACACTTCCTATTAAGTCACATTAATTATTTCGGATTGTTAATCAAGAACACTTAAGTAAATATGATCATCTCTCAATGCATCATACTCAAATCAACTTAAATCCACAGATGATATAATTAAGATGAACACCCTAATTAACTAATTTATTATATCTCTATGTGAATTATAATTAAAGAGGATTTAAAGCACATGTTCTTTATCAGATTACATGCGATGTATAGGTACTCTATCCTAGAAACAAATAATGAATTCCAACAACATGCAGAAAACATAATCACGTGTTTTTATGATCAATTCTAAATTTATACTCTATCTCTCGAGTTCATATATATTACTACGGCAATTACTGGCCAAACAATTAATATTTAAGCTCAAATCATAATAAACAATCCCAGAATAATTCTCAATAACTTAATACGGAATCATGTCAATCCCATTTACACAATAAAATCCATTGTAGTCATAAATAGAAAATTAGTTCAACATAATTGAATTAAACTCCAAAATCCACAAGTGATAAAGTATTCAAAATAGAAGTAAAAGATAAAGAAAGAGAGGAAAAACTGTGTAGCGATCCTTTGTCTCTTCTCTTCTCTTGCCTCGAATCCTTCTTGCTTGCTTCCTTGATTCAATTCTCCAATAGCTTGATTCAATCTAGGGTTTATTGCCTTGTTTTTATGTCTCTCTATATGCCTTTAATATCTCTGTCGTTCCCTTCCAAAATCAGCCATCCGAATCCTTTCCAGAATCAAACTCTCAAAATAAGGTAATTGACTCTTCCCGACCAATCCGCCCCGATGGTTTCACCAGACCAAGAATTAAAAAAATGCCCTTATGATCCAAGTTTTCCTATTTTAACCATCCAAATCTAGTTCCAACAACACAAACACAAAAATAAGTAAAATGATACTAAAAATACTTAAAGATAACATAGAACTAAGCCCCAAAAGGTTTCCGATTCGTAGGTATAAAATCCATTCATCAAATACCCTCAAACTCAAGACTTTGTATGTCCTCAAGCAACAACAATGAATGCAAATGCAACTAACTATATGCCTACGAATCAAGTAATCAAACAACATAACATCTAATACTAGGCCTCGAAGATAACATACAAGAATCAAGAAAAACAACCAACCAATGCAAAATATCCAACTCTAACCAATCAATGCAATATAGATGTCATCATCCATGTCGTGTGTGTGTGAGCATCAACTATTTTAATCAATCACAACTCAAATCATCTACATAATTAACTTCTTAGAAAGAAATATCAGTTTTTCATAACTCCATCAACGAACACATCCAATCCGACTATCGCAAGCAAAATTCTAAGCAAAGGGGTATCAACAATGTTTATTACATAATCCTTTATTAGCTCACCTACGTGTGCAATTTCTAGTTTTATTAGGCTTATCAGAACTACCCATGTAGCGAGCTTTCGACCAATGACTCCCAGGCCAGTTGGCTTTAGGGCATTAGGTGTTGAGACACCCCTACGGATCTAATAACTCGAGTAGTAAAGGCCATAAAACTAAACCAGTCGAGCTAGTATTATCATTTTTTTTATTCCGACTTATGCAATTCTCAACTCTTTTAGGCTTTTCAAAGTTACCCTTTTAGCGAACTTTCCACCAACGACTCCCAAACTAGATGATTTTAGGGCGTTGGGTATAGAGACACCCCTATGGCTTACTTGTCCGAGTAACAAAGGTCACAGAGTTAAACTAAGTTAACTTTTATTATTATTATTTTTTATTATTATTTTTATGATTTTTTTAATAATAGACACCTTAAAGTAACCCCAAACTTAGTTTCTTACATGTTTTACTCTTTCTAGATATTTCACTGATTTTATTAATTTTATCCCCATCTTTCTCATCAGAATCATATTATGTAAAAAAATTAATTTAGATTGATCAACCAGTCAATTAAGTGTTTTCCTTGTTAACGTGAATTTTAAACAGATATACTTAATTTCATGGTTAAAGTTATCACCCAACATTGGTTTTCTATCTTACCAAGTCATTATTATCAAATTATATCTTATCATCGACCAAACTTGGATAACTATGCCATTTATACTTGATTCATGCAATACAGATAACTAGATGCAACAAAGTCCTAAAATGCAATTAGAAACACAAAATACCATGCAAAACGCAACTATGTGATAACTTATGCAAACTATGTAACTATCACTAAACAACATGCATAAAACAATCTAATATGCACCCCCCAAAAAAAACTCAAACTCAACAATGTCCTCATTATGGAAATAAAAAGAATTTAAGTGCTAAGGATTTCCCTGAATGGTCAAGCGTTGGGCTCGACCTCCTCCTCATCGTCTGACTTTGGCGGGGGATAAACAGGCAGTGGCTACGGAACTAGAAACTGGAATGGCTCAGCATTTGGATGCATTCTTGTGAACATCTCTGTCAATGACATATTGAAGCTAACTTAATAATCAAACATATGGCTTTGTCTCTCTGCCAACCTCAGATTATCGATTTGTTTAAACTTGTTATCAATGTGTTTCTGTAGGTTACAGAATTGATTGCTAAATTGGGCCTTTGTTCGGGACGAAGAAGTAGTAGTTTTACCATCTGACTCTTGTTCCTCATCATTCTCTTCATCTTTGGAAGCATAAGGAAAGGTGAAACCAAGTCCACGTGGGTGCGATTCTCCCTCTTCCTAACTTTATAATGCTTTATCAACCGGTGATACAAAAGTTGTAAAGGTTTTTGTATGGCTTCATCTGCTCCCCATCTCACTCCAACTCGATGGCACAACCCACAGATTAGGGATGGATGTGGCAAGTCCCCCCTAAATAGGACCTCTCAAGCAACGTCGAATGGAAAATGCAATAACAGCTCCCACTATAATCTTGAAGTCTTTAACTATGGCATACAGTAGTGGAGCTTTTTCCTTTGTAACATCGCTGACTTGCTGAGATGGTAGAAGCTTCGTGCAAAGGAAAGAATACCAAATCTTTCTGTATCTACTCAAATCCTTGTTGTTAAATAATGTGCCACCCCTTTCTCCCTTCGATGTCCAAGTCGTTTCAGGTTTGCATAGCTCATTCACAATTTTCTCATAATCTGGCCCTTGCTCCAACTAGTGCAAATATTCATAAATTGTTGGTGGCCTCAGGTTGTAATACTCTTTAATCATGGCGGCACTGAATGAAACCATCTTTTCCTGAACCATCACTGCAAAAGGTGATTTATCCTCGACATTTACATAGAAATCTTTTACAATAGCTATGCATAACAGCTCCAGATGATCAGTGAATATATCCCAACCTTGCTCAATGATTTGGTGTCCCATTTCCCCATTAAATTCATTTGGGCGAACCCCACGCACGGGAGTTAGAGCTTTACCCGGTAAGTAGTTGTCAAATTTATTTGCCGATATTGCACTTATAACTTTCTTCTATCAAAAGGCCTTGTCGGGGTTGAAGGGGCTTCTCCTTTTTGCCTTTTAGGCGCCATGTGAGTTTATCAGTTCCAAATTGTCAAAATTGTCAACACTTGGCTTGGCCCACAAATCAGTTGGCTCAGTGTAACCCCACACTTGGTGTAAAACCAAATTTCAGTAATAATCAATGAAAATAAATCCAATTGACCCAACACAATTAAATTGACCCAAAAATTTACTCTAATTCAGTAATAACATTATTCAATTTTAAAACCACTAAACAAACTATCCAGTATAATACATTACTTAGTGTTGAGTCTGACTGCCCATGGATTGCAAACTCAGTGTGCTCAAAGGTGAGATAAGGTACCACTTTGATGAGAACCTAATTTTTGTTTCAATCTGAGCCAAAACCACTTGCAAACTTATCCAATCTAAATCTGTAGGAAATTCCCCCAATCTGGACTGATAAAACCTAGTTAAGAGATGAAATTCGTTGATGGTGTTGATGAGTTCGAATGGGATGATGATTTAAGCTTGAATCAATGTTGAATGTAATTTGAGAGCAAGGTTTCAGTGTTTAGGGCTTGTGGGTTAAGTTTAGAATGGGACATAATGATGTCTGATCGAGGCTAGAAGGAGTTTTAAAAACTGTAATTCGATCAATCCGTCGGGGCGATCTTAATTGACTATGGAAATTCGTCGGGGCGAATTTGGCCAGAGAAGTAGGCATCGGGGCACTGACTGTATTCACTGGGGGAGCTTTCGAACTGAAATAAATCAGCCAAGGTGGATTCCCCAGGAGCTATGGATTCGCCGAGGCGAATTGAGTTCTGTTCTAAAAACAATTCTTGCTTTTTCTCTACAGGCTCGGTACATAGCTTCCCTTACCATACCTTGTTACCTACAAATCGCATTCTCAGTGCTTGTAATGATGAAAGACAACATGTATTAAACCGAGCACTATGGATCATGAGCATGAAAGCATTTATAAAGCTAATAAAATCCTAACTACACTAAAGAATTGAAATTTTGAATTCTAACAAAATAAAAACTAGAAAAACGATTGGGTTGCCTCCCACCAAGAGCTTGATTTAGAGTCTGTCAGCTTAACTACTTTCTATTTTAATCTGGCACAGCTGGGATATTGTGGGCACTTGTGATGTTATCCGCGCATAACCAACAGCAGTTCACCATATGCTCTTTCATCTTAACTGTAGGATTAGTATTTGGCTTTTACTCACCAGTGATAGTTTTAAGCCACCGTTTTTTCGAGGATCTTTATGAACTGCATCCTTTAATGCAGCAACACTGTAGCACTCTTTCTTAACATTCGGGATCAGGATTTCCTTGAACACTTTTATTTTTACCTCTTGATTGAATACTCTTATCGTTAGTTCTCCATTTGGTACATCGATCAATGTTCTCCCGGTTGCAAGAAATGGTCTCCCAAGTATGATCAGAATATTCTTATCCTCATCAAAATCTACAACCAAAAAATCTTCTGGTAAAATCAGTTTTTCGACCTTTACCAGTACTTCCTCCACTATACCTAACGGATAAGTGATTGATATATCTGCAAGTTTTAAGGTGATATTTGTTGGTTTTGCTTCCTTTAAACCCAGCTTCTTATATATGGATAGTGACATGGGGTTGATGTTTGCTCCCAGATTACACAGTGCTCTTCCCACATCCTGATTTCCAATCGAACAAGGGATGTTGAAGTTACCCGAATCTTTTAACTTAGGAGGGAGCTTTTTTTTGAATAACTGCACTACATTCTTCAGTTAGCACCACGGTTTTGAATTCACCTATCTTACGTTTTTTGGATAATATTTCTTTCATAAATTTAACATATCTCGGCATTTGCTGTAGCGCTTCGACGAACATAATGTTAATATACAACTTTTTGAAGATATCCATGAAATTTGGAAACTGATTCTTCAATTTCTGACTTTGCAACCGTGAAGGGAATGGCACAAGAAGTACAACTGAAGTAGGCTTATCCTTTTTCGAGCTCACATTTTGACATTCCAATGTTTTCTTTTCCTCCTCTTTACTATCGAATACTTCCTCATTAGACTCCTTTAACTCCTCCGCACTCCGAAGTGTGATGGCGTTACACTGTTCTTTCCCCTCGTTTCTCGAATTGGCTTCTGTGTTACTTGGTAATGCTCCCTATGGTTTGATGTTCAATACACTAGCCATTTGTCCCATTTGGATTTCTAAGTTTCGGATTGTTGCGGCTTGACTTTTATTACCATCTCATTGCTAGCTATGTATTTCATTAACAATTCTTCCAAACCTGATTTTTTTTACGGGCGTGGAACCGTGCATTGTCAGCGATTCTCAATTAGGGTGGATATGATGGTCGTGGAGCATGCTGCTGATTCTGATTATTACTCCACAAAAAGTTAAAATGATTCTGTGCCCCCAGATTGTAATATTTTGTTATGGATTCGGTGGATAGTTATAATTACCCACAAACTGGACTGCCTCTCGATTAATTTCACACTTCTCAATCGGATGTGAACCCACACACAACTCACACACAAATGCCACGTGTTGAATGTTTTCCCCTGCAATTGCATCTATTTTCTTTGAAAGCGCTGACATTTGAGCTGCTAAATTTGTTACTACGTTCACTTCTAACACCACCTTAGGTTGTGTCATCCTTGAAGTCGGCCTTTGATAATTATTAGCTTCCATGGTCTCTAGTAACTTAGAGTCCTCATCAAAATTCTTGGTCGTGAGTGCTCATCTCGCTGCTACATCAATGATTTTCCTCGTCGTACTTCTTAACTCAATATAAAATATCTGAACCTATAGCCACTTGCTTAGTCCATGGTGTGGACATCTTCTCAAAAGTTCCTTAAACCTTTCCCAAGCTTCGTATAATGATTCTCTATGCTTTTGTTCAAATGTAGTAATATCATTTCTCAATTTAGCAGTTTTCGCTAATGGAAAGAACTTTGCTAAAAAAAATGTGCCAAGTCATCCCAAGTATTGATAAAGCTTGGTGGTAGTGAGTGTAGCCAACTTTTTTCCTTATCCCTAAGTGTGAATGGAAATAACCAAAATCTCACTGCATCGTCCGTACCCTGCTATACTTGAACATATCATAAATCTCCAAAAAGCTTACCAAGTATTCATTCGGGTAGTCATTAGACAATCCACCAAACTGTACCGAGTTATGAATCATCTGAATTGTACCCAACTTAATTTCAAAAGAATTTGCAGCAATGGCTGGCCTCGTGATGCTTAAACGAATTTCATTATATTTTGGCATGGCATAGTCCCTCAATGACTTTTGATCTACGTTTGCCATTTTATCCGGTGTTTCTAGGGTCTCTCGAGTTTCCTTAATCCACATACATAACTGATTAAACCTTTAGTCGATGTCATCCTCGTAAGGCAACAATTCGGGCTTCTTCGATCGAGTTTGCATACCAAGGGTACCTGAAACAGGAAGTAAAAAAAAAGAAATAAAAGTGTTTAACTAAAATCGATTTAATTAAACTAATAATAAAACAATAAAAATAGTTTAGAATTCCCCAGCAACGGCGCCAAAAACTTCTTAGGCAAAATTCAATTGAGCACAACATGCAAGTATACATGATCAACAAGTAATAAAGTCATAAGTCGAGTATCGTCCCACGGAAAAAATAAATTGTATTATATTCCAATAAGCACCAATTTTGTATTATCTCAGTTTCTTTAAATAGATGATCTATGACGCCCCAAAAACATGTATACATCACTCATCTTGTGTCGCCAAATACATGATACAAAATTCAAATACAACTTAATTATACAATAGTCGTGTAAAATACGACAAAACATAATCTAAGAGTTTTAATAAGAATATTGTCATCTAGACAATATCCACACTCAATGGAGTCCTCATTAAATTTATTGTAACACTATTTAACAGAATAGTGAGGACTACTAATGTTATCATCTGGATCGTCACTCCGTTCCCCTACTAGTCCCGGCTACGTTCTCATTTCCTGAAGAGAACAGTGAAAGAAAGGGTGAGCTCAACTAGCCTAGTAAGAAATATTATGACTAAAATAATGCAGAATAAATTATCCTTATCCTTCAACAAAGATAACAACCGATAGAATACAATAGACAACAAGTTTTAGATCAACAACTCGCGGTGGAATAAGTAATCCATTAGAAGAGTCAAGTAGAGCATAAAATCTACTATCTTCTATGATTTAAAAAGTTTTTCATCAACTTTATCACGAGACTCCGGCTTAATAAATAAAATTGAATCATCCTCGCACCCACGACCAAGGATATTCATGTAATCATCAATGGTCATGATTATACCGAATAATCCTCGGTCATAATCATACCAACAATCGTCCCATCAATAAACTACAGTGCCAATGAGGACTTTTACCACATCATTCGTTACATTACGGTCATGATTATACCGAATAATCCTTGGTCATAATCATACCAAGTCCATCTATGCACGTAAGCCAAAGATGACTTTCATCACAATATAAACATGAGGATGATGACAATGACATAATAATTCAATAAAACAAGTTCAAAGATAAATTTTAAAGATTTATAATTTAATTTATCCAGAAATTAATAACGTCCAAATTGTCAACATGATACTGCTTTGTGGGGTAAAATTCAAGAATAATATTCATGTACCAAAAATAATTTGACAGAAAAAGAAATATATTTTTGGGTGAATAGTACCCGAATGAATAGTACTTCTGAATAAGTACCAGAATAATAGTATCCCGACACGAAAAAGTGTCCCGAATATCCGAGTGAATGATACTAGAGTGAATAATAATCGGGTGAATAGTAACCCATGAATAGTACTCCGGCACGAAAAGTGCCCCAAATACCCGAGTGAATAATACTAGAGTGAATAGTAATTGGGTGAATAGTAACTCGTAAAAGAAAAAATACCAAAGAAAATGATATTTCATGACGAGTACAAAAGAAATGATATCTCATACAAGTATAATAGAATATATGAAACTGCAAATGGATTTTCGACCGTCATGCGGTAATCCACGTGAGATGATCATTTCCACAATTTAATAAAGAATGAATACGAAGGATCATTCACCATGCATGCAGTAATCCACATAGACGTGTTATTCTAATGTAATAATAAAGAATGAAACCAGTGTCACGCGTAATCCGCATGCATGTGATATATTCTAACGAATAATAAAGAATCTGAACCAGTCGTGCGTAATCCGCATGCATGTGATATTCCAACGTAATAATAAAGAATGGAATAACAATGTAATTCACCGTGCATACGATAGAATCGCATGCATGTTATTACAATGTAATAATATAGAATGGAATAACAGAAAATTTTCACCATGTATGCGGTGAAAGTAGTATGCACACAAGCCAATCATGTTTGATAATAAAGCATATACTTTGTAAACAATCTTATTCATTTATTAATAAAAATTATTTATTTATTAAAGGCTTTTAATTATCTACATGATGTTGTTTTATAATATGTGATAAACTCATAGTTTTAAGCAATGCTTTTAGAATAATGAAGATGATCATTCTAATGAGATCTAAATTCTTAGAAAGCTTAAAACTAAAATTGTTCCCAATCGTTGGATTACTAAATTGGGGATTAGTGAATCCGGATAGATTGGTACATACGTTGCTTGCTCATTGGATGAGGATGATTGATCTCATGATCATTTGTGTGGAGAAACTAAAGTAAGTATGTAGGTGCTTATTGGAGAATAAGTTCACTGAACGTGGCTCGTTAAGGAATACCTAATGGAGTTTTACTTGCACTTGTCAATAGAATTCCTGTAGTGATAATAAGTCTGATGATCCTTGGACTTGAGATCATCATAGTATCTTGTGTATGATGAGTTATACTTTGACTTATTCCTTAAGACCCTTAGGGTATATCAAAGGGTATGCTTGGGTATAATAAGTTGTACATGGAGATAATGTATGATCAATAAAGAATCTACCACTTCTAGTAAAAGAAGAGAAATGTCCTATGTGATTCGATAAATGACAACCCAAAGAGTCCTCGGCGGGCGTAATGAAATTAGAAAGGAGTTTCTAATTTGCATTATTTGAGTTGTGCATTTAAGGATCGAAATACATATAATTAAATAAAATAAGACTTGATGAATTCCATGTCTTATATTTAATTGGGACATTGTATGGTGGAAGGATTGAATTATACAGTAACTATTTACTCAAAGGTTCTTTTATGATTAATGTTGAAATCTATATTATCCGGAAAGTCGCTGATCGCTAGGAGGCTTATCCTTATTGTAGAATAAATATTATTTATTTAAATAAATTATTAGTTTAATTTATTTATTTAAATAAGATTAGAATTGTTCTAATTGATTTATTCACAACCGATTTAATATGAAGAACCTAAAGGGTCACACCATAAAAGGAAGAATAATTATTTAAGAAGTTAATGGCATAATCGTAATAATAAATTAAGTATATTTAATTTAATCTATGGTGATAGAATAAATTAAATAGCTTAATATTTATTATTTAATATTTTGAAATATTAAATATAAATTAATAAGAGGAGTCTTATTATTATTATTATTATTATTATTATTTAATTCCTAAAGGAGTTTGGGAATTAATTAATAAAAGTACTCTCTTATATCCTAATAAGATTAGGAGGCCAATTAATTAAAAGAGTTTAATTAATTATTCCTAATAAGATTGGGAGCCTAATTAATTAAAGGAATTTAATTAATTAAAATAAAACTCAATTTCTTAATTATTAAGGAGGGTTGCCCACATCTATAAATAAGAGGAGTCTTATTATGGGTGTGGGGATTGGCACTTTCACAACACGTATATACGCAATTCCAAAAGTTGGAGAGTACGTTCTTTTCTATAGAGATAGAAAAACTAGGATTTTGACAAATACCCATCTTCTTGAATCCTTCTTCTTCCTTGGTGGATCACCTCTAGAGGCCAAATACTTGGGTGGCTAACGTTGATCAAAGGAAGGAACCAAACCCGGTGGATTCAAGTTGAACTCGAAAAGATTGGAGGTGAACTTGTACCTGAGGAAGCTCGGATCTTCAAGGGTATAATTCTTGTTCTTTCTTTTTCGTTTAATTAATAATTGTGCATAAAGGGTGATCCGGGTATATGGTATGTAAAATTTTTAAACTCTGATTTTTACACTTTTTCGCTTACTTTGTGCAATTCGATTGCGTTCATGAATATTACAAACCTAACATGCGGTACTTCGAATAGACAAGTTATTCCAACATAATAATAAAGAATGGAATAACAACCCTTACGAGTATTGAAAGAAAATAACTCTCTTCATGAATACGAAAGAATAATACCCTCTTACCTCAAAAGAAGATCGGATCTTTGGAATAAAGGAGGTAGCGGACTTCTCTTCTTCTTCTTTACATCTATAATTTCTCTCTATAATAATTGCTCTATAGCTTTAGTGAATTGGTGATAAATGAAGGAAGAATGAGCTTCTATTTATAGAAAAATATAGTTTCGATAATTGCAAGTTTTGGGGCTCAAAATATTACAGTATAATACCTTCCTCTTTTTCTTCATTTTTAATTTAGTCCTGCAAGTATTATCAAACTTGCACCACCTCCCCTAATAGTAAATCATGTGAATCAATAGTAAATCATGTGACTCAATAGTTCTAAACATGTGAAAAAATTAATTACAAATATAGTACCTTCATCTATACCTCCATTTTTAACTTAGTCATGCAAGTATTATCAATCTTTTTAACTCCCCAATAGTAAATGAATGTGAATCAATAGTACACACATGTGAACAAATAGTTATAATCATGTGAATCAATAGCAATTAATTGCTCATTTATCCGGTTAATTACCCGATTGGTCAATATAACCTCTAGACATCAATTATTATCGACATAAATGTCGATTTTCACTAACATTAATAATTCCAACACAATGGAACTATCAATTTCATCTTTAATCAACACGAACTTATTCATCATTAATATTATAATTCACAATATTTAACAATCAGGTCGTTCCCAGGAAAGAGGGGGCTTTTCGATAAGGATTTCTCCTTATTGGCCCACAATTAGGTGACCAAAACTCTCCTTGACAGAACTTCTAGACTTTGTCAATATTGCAAATAATAATAAGAATAACTTTGTCGTCTCAATTATTTATTTAATAATATAACATATTATACAGATGATATTGTGACTATAATTGAATCAATAATATGAGAGATATGATGCAGCAATTATTGTAGCAATAATTGAGTATAACTGAGTGACTTCTTACGTAAGCATCATTAATCAATACCGTGTGCTACTATGCAACCACGCGTAATACTGTACTTTTACTACCGGGTAGTTCAACAGTTTAACGGTAACACTTTCGCCGTTATTTTTATTAAAAGATAATTATGTCGTTTTCTAACTACGACAATACTTCTGTTGTGGGGTCCACCAATGATTGTGACGTCGTATGGATATTCCCCGACAAAAAAAATATTCCCCGACCAAACGAATAGTTTATAACAACTTGCATACTTTGCAAAATTTATAAATATTACCCACAACTATAACATTATATCAAATCCACACCACAATATTTAAAAAATATTTCGAGAAATTTAAATCTTTATTTATAAAATTTGGGGTCTCACATGATCAATGTCGTGAAATTTGTAAAATTAACTAATTAATTAAATCTAAACTAATTACCACAAAATTTAATCAGATATTAGAGACTTAAGACTACAACTTCACTTATTGCTTCACTTAGATCAACACACATCATATTAAGCCACGTTAATTATTCCTGATTGTTAATCAAGAACACTTAAGTAAATATGAACATCTCTAAATGCTCTATACTCAAATCAACTTAAATCCACATATGATAGAAATAAAATGAACACCCTAATTAACTAATCCACTATATCTCTATGTGAATTAAAATTAAAAAGGATTTAAAGCACATATTCTTTATCAGATTACATGCGATGTATAGGTATATCTCTATCCTAGACATAAATCATGATTTCTAACAACATGCTAAAAATATAATCACATGCTATTATGATCAAGTCTAAATCTATACTCCATCTCTTGAGTTCATATAGATTACTACGATAATTACTGGCTAGGCAATTAATATTTTAGCACAAATCATAATAAACAATCCCAGAATAGTTCTCAATAACTTAATACGGAAGCATGTCAATCCTAGTTACACAATAAAATTCATTATAGTCTTAAATAGGAAATTAGTTCAACATCATTGAATTAAAATCCAAAATCCATAAGTGATAAAGCATTCTGAATTCAAGTAAAAGATAAAGAAAGAGAGGAAAAATTGTGTAGCAATCCTTTTTCTCTTACCCGCTCTTGCCTCAAATCCTTCTTGTTTGCTTCTTTGCTTCAATTTTCCAATAACTTGATTTAATCTAGGGTTTATTGCCTTATTTTTATGTCTCTCCATATGCCTTTAATATCTCTGATGTTCCCTTCTAAAATTAGCCATCCGAATCCTTTCCAGAATCAAACTCTCAAAATAAGGTACCTAACTCTTCCCGACCAATTCGCCCCGGCGGATTCACCAGACCAATAATTACAAATGATCTAAGTTTTCCTATTTTAACAATCCAACTCCAGTTCCTATGACACAAACACGAAAACAAGTAAAATGATACTAAAAATACTTAAAGATAACAAAGAAGTATGCCCCAAAAGGTGTCTGATTCGTAGGTATAAAAACCACTCATCAGATCCTAAAGACTAGGTATAAACCCCTCTGAACAATTTTTGAAGACATAAAAACTCAAGTAATGGAGAAAATCCATACCAAGAGAGAAAAGATGCTAAAAAGGATGGTAAATTATGCTCTAGGATTCTATCTATAGTGAATAGGTCTATTGAATTCAAAAAGTACTTTGATCATGCATGTGATGGGGGGTCATATATATGAGGTGAGTGACAAGTATGGTAAATACGTGGTAGGCATAGTGAAGTATACTTGCTCTTGTGGGGTGTGGCAATTATCTGGAGTACCTTTCCATCATGTTGTTACTGGGATACTTCATTTAAAGAGGTATGTTGAGGATTTTGTGGACCCTTGTTATTACATTGAAACATATCTCAAGTCATATAATTACCTGTTAAAGCCCATGAGTGGTATTAATGGTTGGCCTACTACTGACTTATCAATCTTGTTGCCTCCATTGACTAAGAGATTGGCGAAAAGGCCAAATAAATGTAGAAGGAAAGCTCCAAATGTATGAAAAACGAAAGAGCACATGTAATGTTTCAAGGAAAGGGACTCCAATGATGTGTTTCAAATGCAAGCAATATGGACATAATAAAGCTGGTTGTAGAAACACACCTGCCCAAGAACAACCTACTGTCAGAAGGCCAACACTCAATGTGAGTTATTTAATTTTGTATCATTTATATGTTTCCTTCAATTTTGGAATGTGCATACTGACATTTGGGACATAACAGGTGAAAAGAAAACAAGTCAGTGTAACTGGAAATGGGACTGGAACTGGAACTGGGGAAAGAAGTACAATTGTGAGGCACAGATCAAGAGATGGTGGTAGAACACAGTCTGCAAGTAGCACTTCAGATGGGGGACAGTGAAGGCACACACAGTGGATGTATATCTTTTTGGGCAGCTTTAGTGTATTTCTAAGGCAAATTTAGTATTTTTTTTGGGCTGATTTAGAATGTTCTATTTGACATGGTTGTAACCCTTTAATTAATACTTTTGGAAAATTAAGACTTGTAACTACAAAGTTATGCGGTAGTTTGGATGGTTTGATGTTTTATAGTACATTTATGTTAATGCAGAATGGTTAAATGACATATAATAGTTTAAAACAAGTTTAATTTGTTTGGTTTGATTTTCTGGTTGGCTGAAGTTTTGTTGTAAATGATTGATTAGTTCTGTTTTATGGAGTCATATTTGCAATGTTTGCTAATTATGTTTGTTGTAAATGATTGGTTAGTTCTTTTTTTACTCTTACATAGCTCAAAGGAAAATTGGGAGATAATGAAATGAAATCTCGACTATTTTTTCCGTATCACATATTTATGGAACTAAAATTTAGCTTGGTTTATAAATTCAGGGAACTGAAATTCTGGTTGATAAAGTTTTGTTGTATATACTCAAGCACATGATACTGCGATTAACACCTTATATACACAAGTACATGATACTACAATTGGTTGACAAAGTTTTGTTGTATATACACAAGTACATGATACTGCAATTGGTTGATTAATTCAGGAAACTGAATTTTAATGTATTTTTTTGGCAAGTTTACTTTTTAATTTTAATATTCCCCTTATTTGAAATTCTGGCTAACTAACTTTTGTTTGTTAAATGAATATTCGAGTTGGAGTAGTGATTCTTTTTCATTTTTGTCCTTCTCATTTGGTTGAGATTAGTAATTATGTAAGTTTCACACGAGTGAGGTTTACTAATACAAATATTGATTTTTTTATAGTTCAAACAAGTAAACTTGTACAAGTGCATACAATTTGGTGCTCTGGATGCAGTGCCTCATAAACATGATTTATTATTGTTTCCTGGAGTCATCTTCAGGCTTCAGCTACAAAGTAAACAATCTTATTCTTAGAGAGGCTCTCTCTTGTATCTGCCTAATTGTTGCTCAAATTATATTACCAAAAAGCAATCAATCTGCGTCCAAGAGAATCATGTTGGTGCTACTGCTCTATACTTACTTAAATATAACTCCTTGTCACACACATCAACTCAAAAGAAGCACTTAGTAGTTCAAACTTCCCAAGCAACAACTGAAACCAAATACACAAGCACGGGATACTGCAACAATGCCAATACAACAGATACATTTCGCTTCAATTTTTTGTCAACCAATACACGATAATCTTTGACGAAAGAAATACATTAAAAATGTACAACAAAACTTTTTCAACCAATATACAATAAACTTTATTTAATATCATATCATTTAAGTCAGATTTAAAGTAATTCATCACAATACACAATACATGGTACAGGAAGTTATAATGCTTACAAAGTCATGAAATGAAAACATAACTTCATTACATAAATTTGAATGTTTATAAAGTCATGAAATGAAAACGTAACTTTATTACATAGCTTTGAATGCTTAAAAAATCATGAAAACATAACTCAATACAACACAAGTCACCATCCATGACAATATCACATACAATTGCAATTTCTTATTTGTCTCTCTTAGTCTTACAGATTCTAACTCCAAGTTAAGGCCTCCCTTTTCAAATTCTTTAACTTCTCTTTCAACTTTCTTGTTTTGTTTCTCAAAAAATTGACTCCATCTTCATTCCTTGAAATAGAACCCATTTCACTGCAACCATTACCATGAACTTCATTTTGAGTACTTATTTCCAACTATTGAAAAATCCACAATATTTAATAATGTCCTGTAAAAGAAAATAACACCCAACTAAATTGAATCCAAAATACATTACAATAAAATACAAATTTATACTTATTTCACTACAACCACTACCATGAACTTCATTTTGAGAACTTATGTCCAGTAATTGAAAAAATCCACAATATTTATTAACTTTCTGTAAACGAAAACAACACCCAACCAAATTGAATCCATAATACATTACAATAATATATAAATTTATACTCATTTCACTGCAACCACTACCATGAACTTCATTTTAAGAACTTATATCCAACAACTGAAAAAATCCACAATATTTATTAACTTCCTGTAAAAGAAAAAAACACCCAACCAAATTGAATCCAAAATATATTATAATAATATACAAATTTATACCTCAAATTTACTTATTGGGTAAAAAAGACATCCATAGAACCTTCTTCCCTTTGATTTGTTCTTTGTGGAGGCACAAATGGATGTCGATCGACCGCAAAAACATGCTATCATCTTCCGAGCAACCGACGAGGATATACTATTTGAAGATGCTATTAACAATCTTTTAGGTGTTCAAATGATTTGAAAAGATGAAAACCCTAATTTTCTCCTTCAATTTTGGCCAAAGCAATCTCCTTATCTAAACGAAAATCGAGTTGGAACCCTAGCTAGTTTGCAGATTGAAGAATCAGTGAGCCATGAACGAGATTGGGAAGAATTTTAAACACAAAATCATGACTTCTTCTCTATATGAAGAGATTTGCAGAAGAAAATCGAGTATCCTTTGTCGCTCTCTTGCTCTCTCTCTCTCTGAACTTTGACTTCTGTTATATCTTGGCTTCGTTTGATTGCACTTGTTTAATAGCCATTTTATTTTGCCACGTCTGCTAGGGTCATGTCATTTTCTTCCTTTTTTTCTTTTCCACGTCCACGTCAGATAATAGTTGAAAGGATTTAACAATCGTGAGCTAGATTTAATAGAGTAGCCCAATTTAACAATAATAATGAGTTCAATTGAGTAATTTAAAAAATTAAAAGTTTAATCGTGTATTCAGTAAAACGTGCCAACTACGGTGGCTAAATCATTAGTTTTTCCTTTCTTAGTTTATTGTATTGATCTATTAATTTCTCGTAGATCCAAGTCATTTTACCGTTTATTTTGCATTTAAATTATTAAAGTTTGAATTTTTTACTAGATTCATCTTAGATCTAGCTTGGATCTAGTATATTGATGGTTTCAAAGTTAAAAATTTTGACCTCTATATTAGATTTGGCCTTGATCTAGTTTGGATCTAGGTGTTTTCATTATTTTTACTCAATTTTAGTCACTTGGCAAAACCCTAGATCTGTATCTAGTGGGGAGGGGGTCCTAATTAACTACTCGTGCTAGGGATTCAAATAATTGAATCACCTGATAGCAGGTTTAGGATACATTTTTTATATTCATCTGTATTTAAATCTCGTTTGTGTCATCGTGCAGATCAGAGGCATCTTAGATCTACGAATTTATATCCCAGACTCTAAATCCCTTTCTATAGATCTCATCGATACACATCATCCCTCGAAATGTTGGCTTCGATATTGCGATCTAAAGGACAGGGTTTCGGGAGCCCGCTTTTAGATCTATTTTTTACTTATATCTTAATATATTCCGATGTAAGCTTAGGAATGTTGTAGTCGAGATCCATGAATTACGTTTTGGCTTGATTCCCACGATTGACATGGTTTCGATTGTAATGATAGATGTTCAAACCATTGTATATGTAATTTCGGGCCTTAAAATGACTTCGAGGGCCTTGTCCCAAGAGATAGGATTTAAGGCCATATGATAATGAAAATTATGGTTGTGGGTGCTCGGGATCGTCGAGATGGCTTTCATGCCCACAGATGGTCCGAACCCCTTTTCGATGTTTTATTTAGTTTGTTATCACTCAAACGATTTTCAAATAAAATAACAAATATCTTGTAAAATCCAAATCTCTTTGGGGATAGACAACTTAAGGCTAAAAATGCAAACGACAAATAATAAGACCAGAACACCAAGTTTTCCAAATCTTTATTTCAAAAGGATTTTCATTAAAGATTCAAAGTACAATCAAACAAACTCTACTCCTAGGCTAAAACAAGGCTTAGACCGACTTGCAAAATCAACACACTTAACGCGATTTCAAAGATATCTAAGCCTTTCTCAAAATGCGTGCATATATACACACACTTCATACTTAGGAAAACAACAAGATACGGTAACTTGTTCACGGAAGTGGGGGGTGCCTAATATAAAACCCCAACTTTTTATGAATAAGATTTAAAAATTTTAATATTACTCTAAATAGTAAAGTTTTGATTTAATAAATGTTATAGTTATGGGTGATATGTGCAAATTATAAAAAGTAAACAGTTTGTCAGAAAATATTCGCTTTATCGGGAAATATTCATACGACGAAGCCGAAATAACCAATCATTGGTGGGTCCCACAAAGAAATAACTATCCGATATAAAAAGCGGCAATAATAACTTTTTTTAAAAATGGCGATAGAACTTTTACCGTTAAAATACTCTCAGAGTAAAAGAACAATGAATATCGCCAGATTTCACAAGAATAATACCAGATTGCACAAAGATCTCTGATTATTAATTCAATAATTGCTACAGTAAAAAACTGCATAATATTTTATATCATTCCATAATTGCTACAGAAGTAGTCACAAAGTGTTTCATATTACTAATTTAATAATTATCACAATAGTTACTGCATAGTATCTCATATTATTGATTCAATAATAGTTACAGTAATATCTGTACAGTATTTTATATTATTAAATCAATAATTGATACGACACAGTAACTCATATTATTTGATATGATATTATTAAACGAGTTATCATTTTTGGCAATGTCTAGAAGTTCTGTTTAGGAAAAGAGTTATTTAATTGCGTTTATACAGAATGTCCCCTCTTTCCTGAGAATGATCTGGTTGTCAATTTTGTGATTTTATAATAATTAGGAATAATTTTATATAATTGATGAATAAAATTAAAGGTGTTAATAAGTGAAGTGTGTTAGATATTATTAATTTTTTTACATAAATAGAGAGATTTTGCATGAGGCGTTTGTTGTAAGTTTGGCCTATTTTCTAGGGGACCCATAATAATTCAAACTTTTAAAATGGACAGGACCAACAAAAATGCAAAACTTCGGCAAACTTTTCTTTCAAAATGGAAGGGACCCACAATAATTCAAAAATCGTTCAAACTTTCAAAATAATTGGGACCCGTAATCAATTATTCTACAAAATTTTCCTTCTTTTTCAAAGTTTAGTGCTCTGATAGGTTCAAAACCCGTGACTAAAATTTCTTAATTAAAAGAGGCATGCCTCCCAACCTTGCCTGTAAAAGAAAGGCACCTTCAGAAGATGAGATACACTAGAAACACAAAACTCTTCTACTTCAATATTGTAAGTATTTCTTTGAGTATAAGGATACTTTGAGTGTAGCTAATAGTTCCAGACTTTCTCAAGATAATCTCATTTATACCAGGCAGATCTAGGCTCCTACTAAGGTAAGGGATATCATTTCTTTCATATTCTTAAATGGATATCATTTATTTCATATTTGTAAGTGATATCACTTTCTTTCATACTCCTATATCTAAACTTACTATGTTAAGTATTGCTTCATTAATTCCTAAAATGATTAGAAATTCCTTTGAGGTTTGTGCTTCATCTAGTATCATTTCACTTGAAGTTTTTATTTACCTGAATCTTCTTATTGAATTTTAATCGTTATCTTTGAAGTATGAATCTTGAATATCTTTCTAGAATTTGACCCTACATTTTGGTTATCATGTTAACAATTTGGACATTATTGAACTCTTAACAAATGTAATGCTAAACCTCGACTGTTTATTCTTTTGTCTCATTATTCATACAACGTCTGTTCATTCTTTATATTATTGTTACTTGTACTAATTATCAAAGAATCAAGTTATGGTGAACGTGTTTGGCTTGATTGCAAAGACGGTATAATTGTTTGGTGTCTTTGGTCGGTATGGCAATGACAATTGGTAAAAGTTCTCTTTGACTTGTAGTACAAAGATGGATTGTTGATTGGAATTATCATGACAATTGGTGCTATAATTGAATATCTTTGGCATGTAGTACAATGATAAACTATTGATTTGTATGATTATGAACATGAACTGTGTATTGGTAAAATCATGATTCTTAGTGTTACAAGCAAAAGCAAGTAATGAAAGTTCTTTTTGGACTGGGTGTAAAGAGGAACTGTTGACTGGTGTTACAGAGATAAAATATTGATGGGGAGTTTTTCAAATAGGAGAAGACAGTAGACATTATGTTCTACTTGACTCTTCTAATGGATTATTTGTTCCGTTGTAGTTATTGTTAAAAATTTACATTATCATAACTTTCTGATTTATTATTGTTGAAGGCTAAAGAGAATTTATTCTTTTTTAGCTTAGTCATGATATACTTTACTGGGCTATTTGAACTCACTATTTTTTTTGTTCCATTGTTCTTCTCAAAAAATGAGAGCATAGTTGGGACTACCGGGGAATAGAGTGATGGTCCGAAACTGTACAAGTATCTCAATACATTATAAAATAATGTGGTAATAATCGTATTGAGAATTTAAGTTGGGTGTGAATATTGTCGTACCAGATACGGTACTATATTTGTATTGAAACTCACAGTATGTGTATTATCGTATTTTGCACGATAGTTTAATAATTATAAATAGGAAAATTTATATTTGAATTTTGTAGTATGTATTTTGGCGACTCAAAATGAGTTGTGTGGACCTATTTTGGGGGCAAATATCAGAGCTTAAGGATATGACCTCTGGTGGAGATTTGAGATTAAAACTAGGAGGGTAGAGACTAGTAAGATCATTTGCTAGTGTGTCCTACCTAAGTTAAATCTCGTTATTTAATTAGTCGACTTGAATGTGGGGACAAGAAGTGATGTCTCAGTTTGTTTAAACTAATCATTGTTGTGTGACCACATTTCAAAATGACATTTGAAAATCAAGAGATGAACTATGAGGCAGATATAGTTGAGGCTTTTCATTAAAGATTCAAAGTACAATCAAAGAAGCTTCGCTCCTAGGTTTAACAAGGCTTAGACCGACTTGCAAAATCAACGCACTTAACGCAATTTCAAAGATACCTAAGGCTTTCTCAAAACGTGTGTGTGTGCGCACACACACACACACACACACACTTCATACTTAGAAAAACAACAAGATGAGGTAACAATGTTTTCACATAAGTGGAGGGTGCCTAACATCTTCCCTTCGCTTAAGCAAATCTCCGAACTCTATGAATCTCGGTTTCGAAACTAATTTTACGGAGTTAAATATTAAGCTATATTACGAAAACCTTAAAAATCGAATGAGTTGGTACATCTATTTGAATTTATACCAACCGACGATTCTGTCTAATTCGATCCATCATTAAAATTAACATTTTTAAATTCATCGACATGTATGTCAGTCTTTTTTTAAGATCTCGCCCTTTAAATAAAACATCGAAATAAAAATCTTAAAAAGAGTAGAAAACACATTAAGAAAGGGAATATCCTCATTCTCATTCCCCGGGCATTGACAATATGATTGGTGATGACATTATATTTAAGGAAATTGTTAAATCCACACTTAAAAATGTTATTTTCACAACAAAAGTATAGTTATAGATCCAATTGCGACGGTTTTCATCGTCGCTATACATCTACAGCGACATTTTTGTTGTGAAAATAACAAAAAGTGTTGTGAATTTAACAATTTCTTATATTTAAGGATTCCCTATATTTAACTTACATGCAATAGTAATATATTAGTATTCAGTAAGACACTCTTCATAGGAAAATTGATTCTTTCTAAAATTATATTATTCTTACAAAAAATAATTCATTAAGTTAAAACATTATTATAAATTATTTTTAGTAAATATTATTAATAGATTTGCATTGTGAAATACCTTAAATCCTATTTATTTTTTAAAATAATTTAATTGTATTTCAGCACAAAAGGAGTGTTTGCAAACCAAAATTTTCTATATTTTATGCTTTAGAATATAACACAAATATAAAAGAATTTAGTTATACATTGCAAAAGTTTTCAGTCGAATTATTATATTTTAATAATTAAAAAAATTCCTATTTTAATTTATTATATTTTATTGTGTACACTTTCACGTTAGATCGCAATTTAATTTCGTCAAATATTTATCGACATTTATATCATTTTCCAATATAAAATTTAGAATACACATCACTTCCCTATCTTTTCCTCTATTACCATCTTTAGGTGACTTCGGTTAAAACTCAAATCCTCGTTGAGAACAACAATTTGCACTTTCAAACAACTTACCTGAAGAAAGTAATGGATTTTGGAAAATGAATGGCCATTGGGCTGATTTTGGGCCTGACGTTGCGGACCAAGTTTGGTAACTAGACCGCTAGAGGCTGACAATTGTGAGGCCCAAACAAATCTTGGATTGTAACACTATTTATCATTTCACATTTTTGTGGTTTTTTATGCCTAATAAGATTTGTCATACATCTATCTAATCTATCTATCTATCTATCTATCTAATAAAATACAAATAATTTTGAATTTCCCGCTCACTCAATAAATCATTTGAACCGTTCAAAGTTTAAGATAAATCCCACCGTCCATACAGTGTCGGAAGCACGGGACTCAGCTAGTACATTTACATTACACTTTTAATTTTTAAAAATATTTTAAAATTTAAAACTAAATCTTATTACTCCCTCCTACCTCCTACAAAAAGAGCCCCAATTGTTATCACTAATTTACTTTGTTTAGTTTAGTCGACACAATAATAAAATTGTGATTATAAATTTGAGAATATTACGTTAATTTATATTAGATGGATTATTATTATTATTATAAATAAATTGTATGGAAGTATATTAAAATTAATTAAATGGGAGTGTCAACCAAATAATGACTTTATATCTTCAATTCCCTATTTTGTCCTCAACATGGTTGGTAAAAAGCCTTTGAGCCCATTTGGCAATTGCAAGTAAAGGGAAGATTCTTTCTTTTTCTATATGACAATCCTAGACTTTCCCAACATGGAAGGCAAAAGCAAACAGCTTCAGCCTAAAAGCACAATCTGTTTTAAGATATCATGTATCTTAACTTTGGAACAAACAAACTTATTATTCTTTTCACAACAAGATTTACCAATTAAGTGTTGAATGTATGATTATTCTTCCATAGCAATAAGTGTCGGTACGAAGTGTTGTTAAAACAAGTGTAAAAATGTCGTTAAATATATATTTATTCTGGCAGTATAAATATTGTTTTGATATTATTAACTGCCAAAATTAATTGTATTATTTTTTCAAGTATTGGGTATAATCTTGATCTATAATTAAAATCTTCAAAATTTTTAATTTTTTTTTGTACTTTATTCAAAGTTTCTAATCGCTTAAGGGAAGACACCTGGACTTCGTTATGTGATTAAGCATGAGATGGATTATCAGACAAACACTTGAGAACTTCGGTTTGAATTCTTTGAATATCAAATTAAGACTTTGCTTCTTATTTATTTGGACATGTGACATTTAGACTTGAAAGCTACAATATGAGTATCCACGTAACTGGATTAAACCGTGTTTTATATATATATATATATATATATATATATGAAAAAAATGTATATACATAATCACAGAAGACATGATGCAATACCATGGAGACGGATTAACTTTATGGATTACGGTGCAAGCAAATCGTTATATATCTAAAAAACCGTCATTATAAGACGATCAGATACTACTGTAATCAAGATATATATTGTTATGATTATTACACACACATATATATATATATATATATATGTGTGTGTGTGTGTGTGTGTGGGTTATCATTCGTGATAATCAATTACTACGGACACTGTCGCTAGAAAGAGTATTACTGTGGCTACTCATTTTAGCGGCCTGAGTTATATTCAGTCTAATCTCACCACTTTATTATCATAATCAACTATTGAAGAGATGGTTGCTGAAATAATGTGTCATAATCGATTGTCACAAAAGTGGTTAGCATGAAGTTTATTTTGAGAGCTGCATTAATCCATTGGTCAGATTATCGATAGATTATTGGCACTCTACGCACACAAGATTCTATCGATCATTGATCGACCAACTTACCAAAATATAAATTTCATGCTAATCGGATCCGATTGTTTGCGTCACGTATAAGAACCTAGTGTGTGTGTGTGTGAGAGAGAGAGAGAGAGAGAATCTTAATAGGTTTTAGAAAAGTTTGAAAGCCAAAAGATGGTCATGAGGTCAAGGTTTTTCATCCTAAATCCATAGAATCTAGAAAAGCATCACTGTCCTAAAAACTTGGTCAATGTTGGAAGAGTCAGCAATTTGGCCAAATTCTTTTAACCGCATCCAATCATTCAGTCTAAACCTAAAAGAAAGATTATTAATAGAATGAGGATGAGGATGGGGATGGGGATGGGGATGGGGATGGAGAAGATAATATTTTAAAATTAAAATGATAAATTTTCACAATTGCTTTCACTTTTCAAGGGATCCTTTTGTTGATTCAAATTTGAATGTATATATAATTTTCACATTTGAAAGCCGGAAGGTCATTTTTTTAATAATCATGGTTATTGCTTTTATAGAAAATAATATAAATTAAAGCCATAACTTATATTTTTAAACACACTTATCACTAATATTAAGTGCCCCCCCCCCCCCTCACCCCTCACCCCTCAACCCATACTCCCACTGCTAATACTCAATTAAAAAGTAGCATTTGTCAATATATTTCACTAGTAATTGTCCATGGTTAAAGGTACGGTGTAATAAAATTCTTTTTCTTTTTTTGTTTTAATAATCCTATTTTCATTTCTTCTCTCTCCTCTTTCCTCTCCCACTATCTTTTTCCGCCCAAATCAATTAGAATGAATCTGAACCGTCTTTGTGTTTTTTCGCCCAAATCAATTAGAATGAATCTGAACCGTATTTGTGTTTTTCTGCCCAAATTCAAAATGGGTTCTATCTTATTAATATAGATTTCGAAAAAAATAAAAATAAAAATTATTTCTTTTAATGTTAGTATAAAATTACATAATGCACTTAAATTTGCTATAATAATTTCATTGTATGTCATCATTATTAAACTAAATACTTTAATATTGTGAGGCTTAATATGAAATAAAAATATATTCTTAAATTTTTTAAATAAAACTCTTTTTTATGAAAGGAAATGAATAATATTTTACTCCCTCCGTTCTAAAATTAGACATACAATTTAATTTTTGAGGTCAAACGACGACATATTAAACTTAAAATAATTTTTGTTATATATTATACAATTATAATAATTATATCAATTAAAATTAAATAAATTTATATTAATTTAAAATTTAATATATCGCAATTTAATTTCAAAAACAAAATTATATCTGTAATTTTGAAATAAAATGAGTAATTGATTCTACCAACCCCTTCAAGCATCTACACTCTTTATTTAAAAGATGCATCTTTTCTTGATGTCCATAACTTCCAAAAAGTTGCTCCCCTCACTACTTGCCACTAGCCTCTTATTCTTTATCACTCCATTTAAACAACACCACCATCTAATGACACGTGCCCACACCCTTCTAACTTATTCACAAACGCATCTAAATATGTTTGGGAGATTAATTCACCATCCTTATTGAACTAATCACACCTAAAATTAGTTGAATGGCTAATAATTAGGTGTGCCTATTTGGAATTTAGTTAAAATAATTTGATAACTTCTATTATTTTAAAGTCTTGATTATTTCAGTTTGTTCTATCAATGTGTTAAAATATCTGATCAAGTTTAACCAGTGACTTATGTTCTAAAATTAAAGATATAATTTGATTTTTAAGGTCAAAACGACGACATACTAAATTTTAAATTGATGTGAATTTATTTAATTTTAATTAATACACTTATTATAATTGTATACTACTCCCTCCATTCCTTAATACAGGTCGTTTTAGAAAAATATTTTTGTTCCTAAATACAAGTCGTTTGAGAATTTCAAGTAAGCATTAATTAAGCAGTTTCCAACATTACCCCAAATAATAAATATAAATTTAGTTTTCTCACTATTTTTTATCTAATAAATAACACACTCTTTTTCTAATACAATGGTAATATAAACAAATAATAGTATATGTAAGACCCCAACTTATTATAAATAAAATTGAATTTTCTCTAATTATTATTGTGAATAATAAGGTATTAATTTGATATAATTCTCTGATTATGGGTGAAATGAGTAAATTTTGTAAAATAAGCAAGTGATTATAAAATAATCATTGTTGTCGGGGAATATTCGTTTGGTCGTGGAATATTTTTGTTGTCGGGGAATATTCGCATTTACGACAAGTAGCGATCGTTCATGGCCCCATAATGTAATAACTGTCGGATGAAAGAAACAACAAGTTTGAGTTTTTATAAATAATTGGCAGTAGTTATTACTGATAACATTTGTTGGAATACCCGGTGGTTAAAATACGAATACGCGTGGATGCATGTATTTTTGAATTATCGATTCTTACGTAAGAAGACCTAACTCAATAATTGTTACGAATTAATCGCTCAATATTTTATTTTATTGATTCAATAATTGTCATATTGATATTTTATATTATTGTTGTTTCAATAATTATCATCGCACAAGATTTCCCATTATCGATCAATAATTTATATTATTTGAATAATATTATTAGATAAAGATTATCGACAATGTCTGAAAGTTCATCGAGGAGAGGTTTGGTCACCTAATCAAGGCCACCAAGAAGGAGAAATTCTTATTGAAAGCCCCTTTCCTTTAACTACCGATTATTATACTTCATGATTCTCAGTATTATTTGTGAATAATTAATTATTGATTTATATGATAAGGAAATATTTATTTTATGTGGATATAAATGATGGATATATTTATTTTTATGTGATAAAAATGAAGGAATTAATCTTTGAGTGTTTTATCAAGATTTTGTTTGTGTTGAGTAGTAGTAAAATTACCCGCTTATGAATTTCTGATATTTTCATTTGGAATTTGAAAAACTCAAAGCTACAAAGTTGTAGAAATTGATTTCAAGCGAATGGACATAAAATTCGTATTTTTCCGATAACCCAATTATTTTCTATGAATTGTTGAAGTTTTGAAAAATAAAATAATTTTATTGATTTATGGGTGGGACCCACTTGGTTATCAACATGTGGGTCAATTGAAAATTGGTTCAAAGTTGGTGGTGGGTGAGAAATTGTCAAGTGGCATGCGTAGAAAAGAAAGTAATTATATTATTATTTTATTATTTAGTCTCTGTATGTAGTTTCAAAGATTTTCCTATAAATAAAGGCGCTTATGTTAGAATTGAAAATCACACCGTAAACAAGTTTTCTTTCTCTCTAGATTATCGAGCGTTTTTTGTGAGTATTTTGATACTTTGAGAGTTCTATTCAAGACAAGTTTTTACAAGATTATATCCAAAATTCGCATGTAAGACGGTTATTTTGAGGTAAGGGATGTTATTTTCTTCAGTAAATGATATTATTTCTTTCGATATCATTATGCCAAAATATTGATTTGAACTTTTTATCAAATTTAGAACTTTTTGTGTCGGGGTTACTATTCACGTATACGACACTATTCACGAATACGGCACTATTTACTGAAAAATAAAAATTTTCCCTTTTATCCAAGATGTCTATTATAGTTACTATCTTTGATTGTATCCATGTTTTTATCTTTATTTTTGAATTCTGCTTCACAATTGGTTATTATGGAGGATTATTGAACTTGGATAAACTGTAATACGAATCCCTAATATTTGTTCTTTTATCTCACTGGATTCGTTTTCTTTAAAATATTTTTCATCATCCTCAGTCCTAAATGATGATATTACTAAATATCTTTGGCCTGTAGTGCAAAGATAAATGATTAACTGATGAATATCTTTGGCCGTAGTAGTCTGCAAAGATGAACAGTGTTGAGATGAACACGACCATTGGGTGATACAAATGAATATCTTTGGCCTGTAGTGCAAAGATGAATATTTGATTAAAGATGTATATTGATTGATGTTATAGGGATAAAATATTGATGATGGACTTTTAAATCTTAGAAGATAGTTGAACTTATTCTCTACTTGACTCTTCTAATGGATTGATGTTTCTGCTGCAGTTGTTGATCTAAAACTTGTTGTCTATTATATTTTATCAGATTTTTCCCTGTTGAAAACTAATGATAATTTGTTGTATATTAGCTTAGTCATAATATTCTTTACTGGGCTAGTTGAGCTCACCCTTTTCCTTTTTGTTCTATTTTTCTTCTCGGGAGGTGAGAACATAGCAGATCTAATGGGTATGGAGTGATGGTTATAGAAAGATGTTTTAGCGATTCTCACTATTTCTCGTAAAATAGTGTTTGAATAATTGTAATGAGGACTTATTTGAGTGTGGATGTTGTCTAGAAGACAATATTTGTATTTAAACTCACAGTATGTGTTGTCGTATTTTGCACGACAATTGTATTATTGAAGTTGTAGTTTGCTTTATGTACCATGTATTTGGCGACTCAGAATGGGTTTTGTATACCTAGTTTGGGGGCGTCACAGTTGGCATCAAAGCTTAGGGATATGATCTCTGGCGGAGATCGGGGAATAGAACTAGGAGGGGAGAGATGAGTAAATCCTTCGCTAGTGTGTCTTATTTAAGCTTATTTATTGGTCGCTCATAATATAGGGATATTATGTGATATGTTAATTTGTTTAATTAACCCTTGTTTTATGGCGTGATTTAAGAATGGTCATTTGAGAACGTTAACAATGGAGTGTATGAGACCGTGGAACAACCTTTAGTCACAAACCAGAGAACGTATAACAGAAGGCAATATTCCTTCAGAAACAACACTATCGAGCAAACGATGAACGATGGAATGTTTAGAACTTTTGCGCTCATGCAAATTCGCATTTAGGAGAGACTCGTGCACAAAATACGGTGGAAATGATAAGAATATGCGGCTTGTCACAAACCAAGCAGCTTCAAAGAGTCAGGACCACCGTAATTTATTGGAAAGCCGGATCCGATCAAGGCAGAAACATGGGTCAAGCAAATTACCAAGATATTCGATGTCTTGGGATGCACGGAGGAACAGAAGGTTCCATTCGCCACCTTTATGTTCCGGGGTGAGGCAGACTACTGGTGGGAGTCTGTGAAGCGTACCCAGCCTGCCGCACTCAAAATGTCTTGGGAAAAATTTCAGAAACTGTTCAATGACAAGAACTTTTCTGAAAGTATTCGTCATATGAAAGAGGTAGAGTTTATCAGACTGGAACAAAACAACATGACGATGTCCCAGTACAAGGCGAAGTTTGCAGAGTTATCGAGGTTTGTACCTCATTTGGTAGAGAATGAGGAACGAATGACAAGGATGTTTCTGAGAGGTCTAAAATCCGAGATTCGTCAATACCTTATCTCTCATAAATTTTCTCTGTATTCAGATGTTGTCAACAGGGCTCAATTATTAGAGCGAGATAGTGAGTATGTTCAACCGAGGGACCACAACTGTGGTCATACCTATGACAACAAATCATCGAGCGATGATAACCAAATGAGGAGGAAAAATACGAACAAAGGCGGTAACCACTCGGGTGGTCATCGTGGCCATGATAATAGAAGAGGTGATTCAAGTGGAAATTTTAAAAAGAGGAGATTCAACAATGAAGGGAAGACATCAGCACCAACACCAACAACAAATTCTAGGTTAGGAGAACGAGCACTGGTCGTTTGTTACAAATGCGGAAAAGAGGGACATATCAGCCCAAACTGCCCACAAAATCCAAGGTATGTTATAACTGTGGAATGGAGGGCCATATAGCTCGAGACTGTTCTGTAGCAAAATCAAGTTCAGCAGGGATGGTAACTCCAAAGGCTGTCCCGGATAAGTCGAAATCAGCGGTTCCTGGAAGAGCGTTTGTCGTGACTGGCCAAAGCGTGAAGAACCCGAACGAAGTGATCATGGGTAAGCTAATCTTGAATTCTTGCGAAGTTTATACCTTACTAGATCACCTGTTTCTACCCATTCTTTATCTCTCCCGCTTGTGCTCAACGCTTAAACTTGACTACGGAGAAATTAGGCGTTGATTTATCTGGCTGAAACTCCGTTGGGTGAAACCTTCTTCGTTACATCTACGCTTTATAAATCTTGTTTTATACAAGTTGGCACTATCACATTACTCGCCGATCTTATCTCTTTAAAGATACTTGCTTTTGATGTGATTTTAGGAATTGATTGGTTAACTACTCATCATACCAAAATTGATTATTTTCGTAAGGTTGTTAGTTTTCATATTCCTAACCAACCCGCATCATATGAATTCAACAACTAAACCACTAAAATCAATCATCATCGTCATATCAAGCCATAAAGCTATTCGCTTATTGAAAAACTGATGTCAAGCTTTCTTAGCCCATGTTATGGATTTGAACAAAGACAAGTCGATTTGAATAATATTTACATTGTTAGAGAATTTCCGATGTATTTCTTGAAGAACTTCTGGCCTACCCCGAACGTGATGTTGAATTCTTTATCGACCTTGAACAAGGGTACAAAAGTGTGACGCCCCAAAATAGGTATACACAACACCCATTCTCGAGTCGCCAAATACATGGTACAAAAAGCAAACTACAACTTCAATAATACAAATGTCGTGTGAAATACGACAATATATATCTGTGAGTTTAAATATAATATTGTCTTCTAGACAATATCCACATGCAAATAAATCCCCATCATAATTATTGATTCATTATTTTACAAAATGGTGAGGACTACTAAACAACTCTCTCTAGAACCTTCATTCCATACCCCACTAGTACTCGCTACATTCTCGCCTCCCGAGAAGAAAAATGGAACAACAAGGAAAAGGGTGAGCTCAACTAGCCCAAAGAAAGAATATTATGACTAAGATAATATACAACAAATTATCGTTAGTTTTCAACAGGAAAAATCTGATAGAATACAATAGACAACAAGTTTCGTATCAATATTCGCAATGAAATAATAATTCATAGAAGAGTTACATAGAGAATGAAATCTACTATAATCTATGAATTTAATAAATTCATCATCAATATTTTATCCTCAGTAACATCAATCAATATACATCTGAATCAAATATTCATCTTTGCACTACAGCCAAAGATATTCATCACTGGTCATGTTCATTTAAACACTGCTCATCTTTGCACTACAGCCAAAGATATTAATCAATCCATCATGTTCATCTCAACACTGCTCATCTTTGCACTACAGCCAAAGATATTCTTCAGAAATCATTCATCTTTGAACTACAGTGCCAAAGATATTCAATAATATCATCATTTAAGACTGAGGATGATGAAAAATATTTTTAAAGAAACGAATCCAAAGAAACAAAATGACAAGGATTAAGGATTAAGGATTCGTATTTGGTTTTATCCACATCCAAAAATACCTCAAAAATAATCATAGTGGTGTAAAATTCAAGAATGATCAAAACACGGATACAATCAAAGCTAATATCCGTAATAGATGTTTTGGACGAAAAAGAAGAAATTTTATTTTTCTATGAATAAGACCAGATACGTGAATAAAGGTCAGATACGTGAATAAAGGACGATATCGTGAATAGTAACTCACACCAAAAGATAGAAATTCCACAAAAACATCTTCACGCTTCATGAATAGTACTCGTGAATAAGAACTCGTGAATAAGAATCATGAATAGTAACTCATGAATAGTAACTCATGAATAGTAACTCGTGAATAAGAACTCATGAATAGTAACCCCGACATGGAAAAGTTCCAAATTTGATAAAAACTTCAGATCAACATTTCAAAGATAATGATATCAAAGAAATAATATCATTACAAAAAAATAATATCCCTTACCTCGAAAGATCAAGATTTCTAGCTAGAATCACCTGTATATAGTCTTTGAAGGAACTTGCACCGCCTAGCAATACTCAAAGTATACTCAAAATACTCACAAGAATACGCCAAAATATCGAGAGAAATAGAGAGAAAACTTCAGCTTTACGGTGTGATTTTCAATTCTAACCCAAGACCCTATTTATAGGAAAATGCTTAGAACACCAAAGCGTAAAATTTAATAAAATAATAATATAATTAAACAAATTCAAGCCCACCTTAGACCAACTAAATTCAGCACATTTGCATCACATGTGGGATTGCAAAAACGTTTTTCTTAAATAAAACAATTAAAACTTCCAAAATTAATTATTTCGAACTTCGAGCTTCAATAATTCATAATAAATAGCCCTTTCATCAGAAAATTCGAATCTCATGCGAGTTTTTATAGGAAATTCAATTCTCTACAACTTTGCAGAAGAAAGTTTTTCCAAATTCCAAACAGAAATCGACCAAATCCACAAACGGGCGATTTTACATGCTATAATCAAATTTCTAATAATAATTGTGTCACCAAACACACAAAACATGTGTTAAACATTTAATGCCACAAAATACTCTTCCTCCTCATATACTCATATATCCCACATTCATTGTAAAAATATCACCGTTAATATATATTATTAAAATAATATATTTAAATGAATTATTTTATCGTAAAAAGATAAAATATTAATTTTCAACAATTGTCATTTTAAAAATTTTCTCCATCTATATCCACATAAAATCAATATTTTCCTCATCATATAAATCAATAATTAATTATTCACAAATAATATTACGTAATCACAATATCGACAACCAGCAGCCCTCAGAAAGAGGGGCTTTCCAATAAGAATTTCTTCTTATCGGCCGCAATTAGGTGACCAAACCTCTCCTTAGATGTAACTTTCTAGACATTGCCAATAATGTTATCTAATAATATTATTCAGATAATATGAATTATTGCTTCGATAATGAAAGATACCGTGTAATGACAATTATCAAAACAACAAAGAATATAAAATATCAACGCAAAGAATTATTAACTCAATAAAATAATCGAATAAGAATTACCGTAACCATTATCGAGTAGTGCCTTCTTCACGTAAGAATCAATAATTGGTGCAATACCGCAGCTACTGCTCAACAACGCCAGACAGTGTTTTTTAACCACCGGGTATTCCAACAAGATAATCTGTAATAACTACGCCGCTATTTAAAAACAACTTATATTTGTCGCTTTCTTCATCCAATCGCTTTCCACATGGGCCCACACATGGTCACTACTTGGTCAGCATTTAATATTCCCGACAAAGATTTAATATTCCACGACCAAACGAATATTCCCCGACAATAATGAGTATTTTATAACCACTTGCTTATTTTGAAATATTTGCAGATGATTTAACCCTTAACTATCCACATTAATCAAATCAACCCTTACTATTTCAAAATAATAAATAAAGGAAATTCCTTTTATTTAAAAATTTCTGGTCTTACAACCTCCCTCCTTATGAAATTTCGTCCTCGAAATCGACGTACGCGACTGTGTTTTGAAAAGGTGAGGATACCTCGCTTTCATTTCCGCTTCCAACTCCTGTGTCATTTCTCTATAAGATGATTCTTCCACAAAACTTTAACTTGTGGTATAACCTTTCATGCCAGTAGGACATGCTCCTTCCTATCCAAAATCTTGACAGTACCTCCTCACACGCTAAGTCTTCTGGCTATCTCGTCCTGGTTCTAACTCTATAACGTGGTTCGGGTCTTTCACATATTTACTGAAGTACGATATGTGAAACACATTATGAACACGAGACATACTTTGAGGTAACGCAAGTCTATAGGCTACATTTCCTACTCGGTCAAGAATTTGAAATGGACCAATAAATCATGGATCGAGCTTTCCTCTTCCCAAATCTTGTAACACCCTTCCATGGGGCAACTCGCAACAATAATACATGATCCCCTACATTAAATTCCACGTCCTTTCGATGAAGATCCGCATAACTCTTTTGTCGATCTTGTGCCGCTTTGTATACGCTTGTCGAATCATTAGTCATACGTATTAACTCGGGTCCCAACAATGTTGCTTCACCCACCTCATCCCAACATATCGGGAACGACATTTTTCATCCATATAATGCTTCAATGGAACCATGCCTATATTTGTTTAATAACTATTGTTGTATGAGAATTCCACCAATGGCAAGTACTTATCCCAACTTCCTTTGAAATCTAGGACACGAGTTTTAATATATCTTCAAGAGTTTGAGTAGTCCTTCGATCGATTGCCCATCCGCTTGAGGATGGTATGCCAAATCAATCGTAAATTGCGTGCCTATAGCTTTTTGCAAGCTAACCCAAAATCTTGAAGTGAATCTTGGGTCACGATCCAAAACTATGGATACAGCATGCCATGCAACCCCACAATCTCATTCACGTATATACTAGCAAGACGCTTCAAGGAATAAGTCTCTCGATTTCGGTAAGAAATGAGCGGACTTGGTTAATCTATCAACAATAACCCAAATAGCATTGATGCCTTGAGAAACCGCAGAAGACCCGTGAATCTAAATCCATAGTAATGTGTTCCCACTTCCATTCCTAATCTCAAGTGGTTGCAATGGACCCTTAGGTACAAGATGCTCCGCCTTTACACGCTGGCAAGTTAAACACATCGAGATAAACTTTGCAATCTCTCTCTTCATATTGCTCCACCAAAATGTATGTCAAGATCATAATACATTTTGGTACTCCCAGATGGATTGCAAATGGCGATCAGTGCCTCCATCATAATCTTGTACTTCAAATCGTAGTCGTTAGGAACACAAAGTCTAGAGTGGACTCAAGTATTCCTTCTTCATCAATTCTCGCCCTAATAGCTCCTTCAGTACTTTCTTCTTCATACGCATCATCTCCGGTCGGTGGCTCGAGCAATCTTAACTTTTTCTATTAAAGTTGGCTCTATGCGTATACTTGACATCATCGCACTCGCTCCCGATATGATCTTCTACTCATCGCGTCGCCTACCACGCTCGCTTTTCCAGATGGCATGGTTAGAATATGTGCGAAATGAGTCGCCTCTTGAGCTCTTGGAAAATCTTCTCGCATTCCTCGCCCATACAAAATTTGTATCTTTTTGAGTCACTAAGTTAATGGAATAGCGATTCGAGAATATCCTTCAACGAATCTCCGATAATAACCAACTAAGCTTCTAGAAGCTACGATTTCGATTCTCGACTTAGGTTGCTCTCAACCGTGACTCATATCCCAATCTTGATAAAGACGTCACAATGACACCTATCGCTTTACTATCGCATCGAATACGACGCCCCCTACAGAGAGAGTTCGGCTTAGGTGAATTCCATAAAGGAAGTCACAAGATAAAGGCTCAGTACCAAATTCTATAGTTGAATTTTTAACTCCTCAAGTTCAATAGAGCCATTCGATATGAGATTTTAGAAATGAGTTTTGTCTTAGGGTTCAAAGTCGATACAAAATTTAATATCGAGCTTTGGGAGTAAGCTAAGAAATTCTTCAGAAATACGTCAGAAAAATCAATAACAACAGAATTATTTCAAATCTGACGTGTCTTTATTCAAATCCATAACATGGACTAAGAAAATTTGACATCCGTAATAAACGAATGACTTCATGGCTTGATATGAAAATGTTTGACTACAATGGTTTGATTGCTTGAATTCAATAACAGTGTTGCTTAGGAATATGAAAACTAATAACCTTACAAAAGCAATCAATTTGGCATGATGAGTAGTTAACCTTAAAATCACATCAAAAACAAATATCTCTATAGAAATAAGGTTAACAGGTAATGTGATAGTGCCAACTTGAATCAAGAAAGATTTTTAAACAACGGATGTAATGAAAGTTTCTCCTAATGGAGTCTCCACAGAGATAGGTCAAAGTTTAATTTCTCCGTAGTCAAGTTCAAACGCTGAGCGCAAGTAAGAGAGATAAAAAGAATGGGTAGAACCAATATCTAGTAAGGTATATACTTCGCAAGAATTTATAATTAACTAACCTGTGCTAACTTCGTTCGGGTTCCTCGATTTTGACCAAATACAACAAACGCTTCTTCCTTAATCGTTGACTTTGACTTTTCTCGGGATGATCTTTTGAGTCACCGTCTCACATTGAACTAGGTTTCGCTACCGCACAATCTCAAGCGATATGTCCTTCCTTTCCACAACTATAAGCATACCTTGAATGCCAGGGCGCTTTGACCGATATGTCCTCTTTTCCGCATTTGTAGCATATGACCGGTGGTCGCTCTCCTCCCTTAAAACTAGTTGCTATCGGGCGCCGACGCCTTCACATGGTCGTTGTTGAATCTCCTCTTTTAAAATCTCCTCCCGACTCGCTTCTTCTATTTTCATGGCCACGATTACCACCAGAGTGGTTACCGCCTTTGTCCAGATTCTTCTTTCTCCACCGGTTATCGTTATTCGATGACCGCTATCTTCTAGATGATCCTCGGTTATGGTCCCTCATTGAACGTATTTCGTTATCTCGCTTCTAACAATCGAGCCTCATGACAACATCTCGAATAGAGAGAAAATTATGAGAAATGAGATATCGACGTATGCCGGTTTCAAACCTCTCGAAACATCCGCGTCATACGCTCCTCATTCTCCACCAAATGAGGTGCAAACTCGATAACTCCGCGAACTTCGCCTCGTCTTCGGACACCGCCATGTTATTCTCGCTTCTAGTCTAATAAACTCCACTTCCTTCATATAGACGAATACTTTCGTGGAAGTACTTGTCATTGAACTGCTTCAAACGCTCTCCATGATATCCGAAAGTGCACTGGATGGGTACGCTTCACGATTCCCACCAAGAATCGCTTCGCCACGGAACATAAAGGTGGCGAATGGAACTTTCTTCCTCCGCATCCCAAGACATCGAATATCTTGGTAATTTGTTTGACCCACGCTCTCTTTAATTAATCGGATCCGCTTCTGCAATCGTGGTCCCAACTCTTTGAATCGCTTGCCATTGTGACCACTCGTGAATTGCTATCATTTCCCTCAGATTTTGAACACGAGTCTCCTCGTCGATTTTGCATGAACTGCAAAAGCTTCTAAACATCCCTCGCTCATCATCTCGCTTCGGGGGTGTGTTGTTCACGGGAGGAACATTGCCACTGTTGCACGCTTCTCCTCGCTGGTGAGTACAGGCATCTCCGGGTCTCATTTACTCCACTCATTAATATTCTCACGACATTCTCAAATATCATCATAAAATAAGGGTTAATTAAGGAAATCAATATATCACATAATATCCCTATATATCGACCAACTAACAAATAAGCTTAGGTGGGACACACTAGCGAAGGATTTACTCGCCTCCCTCCTAGTTCTATTCCCCGATCTCCGCCAGAGATCATATCCCTAAGCTCGATATTAACCGTGACGCCCCCAAAATAGGTATACACAACACCCATTCTCGAGTCGCCAAATACATGGTACAAAAAAAAGCAAACTACAACTTCATTAATACAAATGTCGTGTGAAATACGACAATATATACTAATGAGTTTAAATATAATATTGTCTTCTAGATAATATCCACATGCAAATAAATCCCCATCATAATTATTGATTCATTATTTTACAAAATGGTGAGGACTACTAAACAACTCTCTCTAGAACCTTCATTCCATACCCCACTAAGACTGCTACATTCTCGCCTCCCGAGAAGAAAAATGGAACAACAAGGAAAAGGGTGAGCTCAACTAGCCCAAAGAAGAATATTATGACTAAGATAATATACAACAAATTATCGTTAGTCTTCAACAGGAAAAATCTGATAGAATACAATAGACAACAAGTTTCGCATCAATATTCGCAATGAAATAATAATTCATGAAAGAGTTACATAGAGAATGAAATCTACTATAATCTATGAATTTAATACCCATCATCAATATTTTATCCCTCAGTAACATCAATCAATATACATCCGAATCAAATATTCATCTTTGCACTACGTGCCAAAGATATTCATCACTGTCATGTTCATTTAAACACTGCTCATCTTTGCACTACAAGTGCCAAAAGATATTAATCAATCGGTTATGTTTCATCTCAACACTGCTCATCTTTGCACTTCTGAGCCAAAGATATTCTTCGAAATCATTCATCTTTGCACTACAAAAGCCAAGATATTCAATAATATCATCATTTAAGACGAGGATGATGAAAATATTTTTTAAAGAAACGAATCCAAAGAAACAAAATGACAAGGATTAAGGATTAAGGATTCGTACTTGGTTTTATCCACATCCAAAAATACCTCAAAAATAATCATAGTGGTGTAAAATTCAAGAATGATCAAAACATGGATACAATCAAAGCTAGTATCCGAATTAGATGTTTTGACGAAAAGAAGAAATTTTATTTTTCTATTGAATAATCAGATATCGTGAATAGTCTTGATATCGTGAATAAAGGACGATACGTGAATAGTAACTCCGACACCAAAAGATAGAAATTCCACAAAAACATCTTCACGCTTCATGAATAGTACTCGTGAATAGAACTCATGAATAAGAAACTCATGAATAAGAACTCGTGAATAAGAACTCATGAATAAGAACTCGTGAATAAGAACTCATGAATAGTAACCCCGACATAGAAAAGTTCCAAATTTGATAAAACTTCAGATCAACATTTCAAAGATAATGATATTGAAGAAATAATATCATTACAAAAAAATAATATCCCTTACCTCGAAAAGATCGAAGATTTACTTTAGAATACTAGGGTATAAGTAATTGAAGGAACTTGCACCGCCTAGCAATACTCAAAGTATACTCAAAATACTCACAAGAATACGCTCAAAATATCGAGAGAAAATAGAGAAAAACTTCAGTTTACGGTGTGATTTTCAATTCTAACCTAAGCACCTATTTATAGGAAAATGCTTAGAAACACCAAAGCGTAAAATTTAATAAAATAATAATATAATTAAACAAATTCAAGCCCACCTTAGACCAACTAAATTCAGCACATTTGCATCACATGTGGGATTGCAAAAACGTTTTCTTAAATAAAACAATTAAAACTTCCAAAATTAATTATTTCGAACTTGAGCTTCAATAATTCATAATAAATAGCCCTTTCATCAGAAAATTCGAATCTCGCGAGTTTTTATAGGAAATTCAATTCTCTACAACTTTGCAGAAGAAAGTTTTTCCAAATTCCAAACAAAATCGACCGAAATCCACAAACGGGCGATTTTACATGCTATAATCAAATTTCAAATAATAATTGTGTCCACCAACACACAAAACATGTGTTAAACATTTAATGCCACAAAATACTCTTCTTCCTCCTCATATACTCATATATCCCACATTCATTGTAAAAATATCACCAAGTTAATATATTATTAAAATAATATATTTAAATGAATTATTTTATCGTAAAAGATAAAATATTAATTTTCAACAATTGTCATTTTAAAATTTTTCCATCTATATCCACATAAAATCAATATTTTCCTCATCATATAAATCAATAATTAATTATTCACAAATAATATTACGTAATCACAATATTGACAACCAGTGCAGCCTCAGAAAGAGGGGCTTTCCAATAAGAATTTCTTCTTCTTGGCGCGCAATTAGTGTGACCAAACCTCTCCTTAGATGTAACTTTCTAGACATTGCCAATAATGTTATCTAATAATATTATTCGGATAATATGAATTATTACTTCGATAATGAAAGATACTCGTAATGACAATTATCAAAACAATGAAGAATATAAAATATCAACGCAAAGAATTATTAACTCAATAAAATACCGAATAAGAATTATCAGAACCATTATCGAGTAGTGCCTTCTTTACGTAAGAATCAATAATTGGTGCAATACCGTGCTACTTGCTCAACAACGCGTATTAGTGTTTTTTAACCACCGGGTATTCCAACAAGATTAATTGGTAATAACTACGCTGCTATTTTTAAAACAACTTATATTTGTCGTTTTCTTCATCCAATCGCTTTCAGTTATGGGGCCCACACACATGGTCGCTGTATTATTTAATATTCCCCGACAAAGACGAATATTCCACGACCAAACGAATATTCCCAAACAATAATGAATATTTTATAACCACTTTATTATTTTGAAATATTTGCGTATTTAACCCTTAACTATCCACATTAATCAAATCAACCCTTACTATTTCAAAATAATAAATAAAGGAAATTCCTTTTTATTTAAAAATTTCGGGGTCTTACACAAAGTCCATTTCTAAAACCCCATATCGAATGGCTCCTATTGAACTTCAGAAGTTAAAAGTTCAACTACAAGAATTGTTAGACATCGGTTTCATTCATCCTAGTACATCTCCTTGGGGTGCTCCTATTTTATTCGTAAAGAAGAAAGATGGGAGTATGCGACTTTGTATTGACTACCGAGAATTGAACCATGTCACCATCAAGAATAGTATCCGCTACCTCGCATTGATGACCTATTTGACCCGGTTGCAAGGAGCACAATTCTTTTCAAAGATCGATCTTCGTTTTGGATATCATCAGCTGAAGATTAAAACTGAGGATATTCCAAAGTCTGCCTTCGTAAACTTCGATGCGGGCATTATGAATTCTTAGTCAAGTCTTTTGGATTGACTAATGCTCTCGCCGCTTTCATGGATATGATGAATCGAGTATTCAAGGAATATTTGGATCGATTCGTTATTGTCTTTATTGATGACATCCTCATCTATTCCAAAAGCCGTGAAGATCATGAGCACCATTTGGTCGATACTTGAAAGGCTTCGTGAAAATAAACTTTATGCCAAGTTTGAAAAAATGCGAGTTACGCTTGAGGAAGTAGCATTCCTTGGGCACGTGGTGTCAAAACATGGAGTATCTGTTGACCCGGTGAAGATTAAAGCGATCTGAAGTTGGAGAGCAACCAAGTCGGTGGCCAAAGTCGCGTAGCTTTCTGGGTTTAAATTGGTTATTATCGGAGATTCGTGGAAGGATTTTCTCGAATCGCTACTCCGTTAACTCAGATGACTCGGAAGGATACAAAATTTGTATGGAACGAGGAATGCGAGAAGAGTTTCCAAGAGCTCAAGAGAAGACTCATTTCGGCACCTGTTCTGACAATACCATCTAGTTCGGATGTATTTGTTATATACAGCGATGCTTCTGGCAAAGGGTTAGGATGTGTTCTCATGTAACATGGGAAAGTCATAGCCTATGCCTCACGACAACTCAAAGAATATGAGAGGAATTATCCTACTTATGATCTAGAGTTGGCAGCAGTCGTTTTCGCGCTGAAAATCTAGAGACACTACCTATATGGGGAGAAAGTGGAGATCTATACAGATCATAAAAGCCTCAAATATTTCTTCACCCAAAAGGAACTCAACATGCGACAACGACGTTGGCTCGAGCTATTGAAAGATTATGATCATACTATTCAATATCATCCTAGAAAAACAAACGTAGTAGTTGACGCATTGAGTAGAAGATCATATGCGGGTACGAGTGCAATGTTGTTAACACAAAGGCCCATTTTGTATGACTTGCAAAGGATAGAGATAGAGTTAAAGGCTCCAAGTACCCACGTGATGATATCAAACATACGAGTTGAATCGACTTTAATCAATAATCATTGTTGTCGGGGAATATTCGTTTGGTCGTGGAATATTTTTGTTGTCGGGGAATATTCGTATGACGGCACAGTCATTTGTGAGCCCCATAACAGAATAACTGTCGGATGAAGAAAATAACAAGTTTGAGTTTTTATAAATAACGGTGTAGTTATTACCGTTAACACTGTTGGAATACCCGGTGGTTAAAATACAAAGATGTCTGGCGTGGATGCGATATTTTTGAATTATTGATTCTTACGTAAGAAGGCACTACTCTCAATAATTATTACGATAATTACTTTATTCAATATTTTATTTTATTGATTCAATAATTGTTTGCGTTGATATTTTATATTATTGTTGTTTCAATAATTATCACTTTACAAAGATTTCCCATTATCGATCAATAATTCATATTATTTGAATAATATTATTAGATAGAATTATTGGCAATGTCTAGAAAGTTACATTAAGGAGAGGTTTGGTCACCTAATTGCGCGCCCGATGAAGGAGAAATTCTTATCGGAAAACCCCTCTTTTTACGAGGAACCACCGGTTGTCATAATTGTGATTACAGAATATTATTTGTGAATAATTAATTATTGATTTATATGATAAGGAAATATTTATTTTATGTGGATATAAATGATGGATATATTTATTTTTATGTGGATAAAAATGAAGGAATTAATGCTGAAGTATTTTATCAGTATTTTGTCGGTGTGGAGGTATTAAAAATTACCCGTTTGTGAATTTCGGATATTTTCTATTTGGAATTTGGAAAAAATCAAAGCTATAAAGTTGTAGAGAATTCGATTTCAGGCAGAATGGATATAAAATTCCTATTTTTCTGATAACCGGACTATTTTCTATGAATTGTTGAAGTTTTAGAAAATAAAATAATTTTTATTAATTTATGGGTGGGACCCACTTGGTTATCAACATGTTGGCTGCTGAAAATTGGTTCAAAGTTGGCTGATGGGTGAGAATTTTTAAGAGGCATGCGTAGAAAAGAAAGTAATTATATTATTATTTTATTATTTAGTCTCCTATGGCGTTCTAGCATTTTTCTATAAATAGGCGCTTATGTTAGAATTGAAAATCACACTAGAAACAAGATTTTTTTCTCTCTAGATTATCGAGCGTATTTTTGTGAGTATTTTGATACTTTGAAAGTTGCTATTCAGTACAAGTTTTTGTCAGCACTATATCCGAAATTTAGACAGAAGTACGGTTATTTTGAGGTAAGGGATGTTATTTTCTTCGTAAATGATATTATTTCTTTCGATATCAGTATGCCAAAATATTGATCTGAACTTTTTTATCAAATTTAGAACTTTTTGTGTCGGGGTTACTATTCACGTATACAACACTATTCACGAATACGGCACTATTCACCAAAAAATAAATTTTTTTTTTATCCAAGATGTCTATTATGGTTACTATCTTTGATTGTATCCATGTTTTGATCTTTATTTTTGAATTCTGCTTCACAATTGGTTATTATGGAGGATTATTGAACTTGGATAAACTGTAATACAAATCCCTAATATTTGTACTTTTATCTCACTGAATTCGTTTTTTTTAAAATATTTTTTATCATCCTCAGTCCTAAATGATGATATTACTAAATATCTTTGGCCTGTAGTGCAAAGATAAATAATTAACTGATGAATATCTTTGGCCCATAGTGCAAAGATGAACAGGTGTTGAGATGAACATGACCGACTGGTGATACAAATGAATATCTTTGGCCTGTAGTGTAAAGATGAATATTTGATTAAAGATGTATATTGATTGATGTTACAGGGATACAATATTGATGATGAACTTTTAAATCTTAGAAGATAGTAGAACTTATTCTCTACTTGACTCTTC